>JARSSU010028507.1:0-34557 GCA_029619165.1 Eurosta solidaginis
TAAAAGGTTTAATCTATTCTTTCTCAAGGATTATTTGACGTTTTCGCTTCATCTATCCTCTACGCACGGCAAGCTTGCTTGGCATATACAAATGGACCCACGAACAGACGACGACCATTATAGTTGTCTATTATAGTGGAATCAATAGACACAGCGCAGTTATTTATGAGTTTGGAAAGCTACGCATACGAAATTGCCAGGCGAGAATGGAAAGCAAATAGTTGCGAAATTTTGGTGTAATCCATTTGATGATGAGTGACGAAGTTGTAAGAATTGCACTTAAAGTGGTCAAGTGTTATGACTTGTTTTTCTTATTGTAGGTTCAAAAAACTTCGCCTTACAACGCTGCTTTCAAGTATGTGTTAGATTACTTGTGCGGGCAATACGTCCAGGACTTCGACATCGACATGTTCTTTTTGAGCGATGGAACATATAAAAAACTATCCAACTCAGCAGCCTTCACTTCTACGTTTCTTAAACAGTTTTTACTTATCCTTTATTTGTTACATTCTGTTATAAATTATAGAGAATAAAAGAGAAATATTTTCCTTCCAGCCAACTATTTGCACTTAGAAAAACGAACTACGATCGAATGCAGAATACTAGAAATCGAACGATTCGAAGTTGGATCGAAAGAGTATTGGACACAGATAAAATAAACCAGAATTGGCCCAATCGAAAAATTCCAATCCAAGTCGAGTGCAGATAGGGCGTTTATACGAATTACCGTTTTTTCAAAAACAAAGAAAAGAATTGGGTCCACTATAATACTATATATCTCAAGAACGATTGAGCAATTCCGAATCGTTTGAAGCTGCTATTCGCATTTAAAAGGCTACAAAATTTTCCTATACACTTTGCATACAAACACCTTTTGTTAGGCCCCTGCAGATTCAAGGATAACGAGAATCATTTTTTCACATGTGACAATATAAAAAAATTTGTAATTTGCGAGGGAGATCTCTCGAAAACTTAACGCTATTATTTAGATATAAGATCGGTTTCTCTATAGAGAAACCACAGTAGTTACCACATCAGAGCGACACCCCTGAATGGCGCTTGATACAGGACTTTGTCATCATTAGATTCCTTTGCTGGTGAAACCTTTCGTCATGCTCGTCACTTTTCGTTGCCAAGATTTTGCGGGAAAAATTTAAATGGGAGTCGTAGAAAATAATTTTAAAGACATATATATTTACTCCTGAAAAAATAAAAAGGATATTAGATAATTCATAAGTGATACATTAGTATATTTTTCTTAGGCTGGATTTTTCTTTCAATTCAGAGCAAATTTTTTGTTTACATTTTCTCGTTCTTTTTGTTCCGGAACTGGACGATGATTCAGATTTAGGGCTATATATTCTCATGTAAATTTAAAAATTTTCATACAATTTTTTGTTTACCGGGCAGATAGGTTTTACTTAACTGAGAAAACGGTCTTAATAGTATTTACCCGTTTCCGCGTAGTTTTTGATTAAGTCGTTCACTATCATCTCGTAGTTAGGATTTTTGTTTTTGCCTAAAAAAGAAGTACGATCTTTTCAAAAGGATATCACGCTGCTGCCTCCACTGATGACAATAGTTCTTTGAAATGCTTTGGTCTTCATATTCTTATTTGCGGTCCCATAAAATCCCTTCCTTTATTTTTGATTATGGAGTCTCTGGAAATCTGTCTTCAAATGATGAAACCTTCGCCTTCTTTGTCGAAAGCCTGACTATTTTTTGATAAGGCCGAGCGTGATGTGGAGCGAGGTAGAATTATTTTTTCATTTTTATAAGTGGGAGTATTTTATGATTAGACCATCAATTTCTTTGCAATAACAAACAACTGTCCTCCCTTCTTATGGTACATGGAGATTGTTCGTGGCGAGTTCTATATATGTTACCTTAACATCGGATGGAACAAATTTAAATTGTTGCATACGAGAGGCGTGTAGTAAAGCCTTTTTCTTTGACAATTCAATCCCTTATCCCATCATTGAGTTTGTGCTTGTGACAAAGATTTTCATTCCTTTCCCGTTTGAATCCAGTACACATGATGCGGGTATCGATTACTGCTGTTGACATGAAACTGGAGCCGAACTAGTTAATTTGAATCTGACAATGTACTTACGTTGAATTAATTCTGGTAATGACACTGTAGATAACTCGCATAGGTTACTTTTCTTGACTTTCCAACTCCAAGTACTTTGTAGTACAAATATAGCAGGCCCGTTGAATCACAAGTTGGTTCCCCTCCACTTCTTGGTTTTATAATTTCATATGTCGCCTATATAGATAGTTTCAGAAATTAGTCATCTTGCACTAAAGGGAGCAAATTCCTAATTTTTCAAGCACATTTTTGTTCCTGTTTCGAAAAAATCAATTTTGACTCGACATGCGTGCACACAGTATCGTGTCCATGGTTTTTTCATTGTTTTTAGGCTCAATTCCAAAATATTTATAGTATGTAACTTTCAAAGATTTGAAAACACACGTCGCATCCTTTGAACGATAAATTGACCTCAGATGAAACGGAACATATCTGGATCATTTGTATACTCAAACTTGATATTATATTTTTAAGTAAATGACGGCTATAAACTGAACGGTATCCGGCGAGCTTTGCAGATATTATGAGAACAGGCGCATGTACTATTATTTATACTTAGATCAAATAAAAATTCAAGCCTACCTAGACAGAAAGGTTTCCCTATTTCTACAAAGAAAACACTACCTGCCTAAAATATGCTCTTGCTTGAAATGTACCTGGGTTTGAAAAACGACACTAACAGTTTTTTTGTATCTAATACCCTTCGAAAATCTACCTTCTATATGATATACGAATACTAAACATATGTACCAGCAGGCGGCCACCGTGGTGTGATGGTAGCGTGCTCCGTCTACCACACCGTATGCCCTGGGTTTCACACCCGGGCAAAGCATATCAATTTATAAATAAGTATTCAATTCGAGAAAATTTTCTAAGCGGGGTCGCCCCTCGGCAGTGTCTGGCAAGCGCTCCGATTGTATTCTATTTCTGCCATGAAAAGCTCTCAGTAAAAACTCACCTGCCTAGCAGATGCCGCTCGCAGTCGGCATAAAACATGTAGGTTCCGTCCGCCAATTTGTAGGGAAAATCAAGAGGAGCACGACGCAATTCGAAGAGAAGCTCGGCCTTAGATCTCTTCGGAGGTTATCGCGCCTTACTTTTAATTTATTTTATTTTATGTACCAGAAGCGTAATAAGTATAAATGTATATATTTAATTGAATGCTTGTAACTTTTGTATTAGTCCATCGATTTTGTTGAATGAAGCTTATTTTTTTTGTAATAAAACAGAGCTTAGAGAGGAAAAAAATCTGTAAAAAATAAAAAGTTTTCGAGATCTTTCCTCGCAAAATACAAATTTTTACATATTTATTTTACATCCGTACTGAATGATTGTTCGTTGTCTTTGAATGTGTTGGGCCATAGCTGAAAGTGTTGTATGCGCAGTTTATAGAAAATTGTATTGCCGTTTAAACCATCAAACAGTTTTTGAAATGCTCAATTCGTTCTTGATATATATATGATTAAGTGGGCCCCATGAAATAACGGTTATTCGTAAATATTTCAAAAACGTTACCACAGAATTAAAATATCCTTGATTTTCGGAATCAGGGGTGATTTTACAAGGAATTTCACATAATGGAGTCTCTGGTGCGTTTTGGTCTGTAAACCATTGTTATTAACCGTTTTTGGGCTCCTTCAAATAAATTTATTTCGACAAATTTTCCTACTGGCATGCCCCTTAAATGTTGTAGGGTAGGAACTTAATGCACTTGCAGTCTGGTCATCTCTGCGTACTTAAATTTAAGCAGTTTGAGCATTAGTGATGGTTTGTTCATCACTTAGTTTATTAATTTTAATTCCGGGGGGTGGGGGGAATAAAAAGGATTAAGGTGGGCCTGACAACAACACACAAGAACTACGAGAAATTACCCATACAATAATCGCATTTATGGTAATTATATATATTTAGGAATGGAAAATGACCTCGTCGTTCTATATAAATCAAAGATTATTATTCTGTAATTAATAAGTTTTTGTGTAACTATATTGTAAAGAATATTAGCAGCACTAAGGATACTATTATCTCTAAGCCGATGCTAAGCAGTGACTTTTATGCACACCAATATTCAATCATTATCTTTACACATATGTACGTACACGCAGCGGAGAAGCAACGCGCAGACACATACAGATATCTTATCTGAGATGCTCCGAAAATATGCAATTATAATTGTGGAAGTGTCGCTCACAATACAAGCGCCATATGAGAGCTATACACTGTGCATCTGTAGTTATAATTATATAGCAGCAACTAAATAAATTCTGGAAGAGCCTAGAAGTATTCAAATCGCAGAGTATAAAAGGTCGCAACAGTAGAAGCACGAGGAATCACTTGGATTTAAGCAAGCTATCAGTTGCGAAGTATAAGTGTTATTGTGAATTACTCTAATAAAGGCGATTTTGCATTATTGAATATTGGAATTATGGTGTGGGGGGGGGGGGGGGGTGGGGGGGGGGAGAGAATAAGATAAAAAAAAAGTTTCTTAAAAATCCCTTATTCGAAGCCTCCGAACTCAAGGAAGTTAGGCCGGTAGAGATTCTCACATTATAAACTCCACGGATGGATATACGTGGACGGGTTTCCCTAAGGCGTGAGAAAATTCTTATCAGTCTTCTTACAACATCCTCTCATTAGTTAACTCACGAGTAGTGGTATCAAAACGGCGCTTGAGCGCTAATTGGAGTCTGACTTATCTTGTTTTGTTGATTTTCCGACAGGGTGGATAAATGATGTATATTGGAACGATTTTCCGTCATCCCTTGTGAAATTTGGTTTTGAGACAAACTGGTTTCGGCGTTGTGCCATCATCATCATTAATTGGAGTCAACTAGGACTCGCCGCTCCAACCAACCAACCAACCATGTCTGTTGTAAGAGGCAACTAAAATACCAAATTGGTGCAAGGGGTTGTGCGCGACACAACCTTTTCAAGGGGTTGCCAGCGCAATATATAGCTTTTCCAACGCAATTTTCAACCTCACTACCAATCCGTGGCGAATCCTGTTTCTTTAAAAACCTGAGGCTTTGGCAACCTCAAGTTCCTTATGGATCATGTGGTTATACCAAATCGTTCCCGAGATGGTCGGACTAGTACGATAACGCTGCTAGTTACCAGAATGTACCGGATCTGCATCCGGCAAAGGAACACGAACATTGATAACACTCCCCGAGGCCTTCCGGAGCCTTCCAGTGTCCTTACCGCTACAACAACAACAACAAGCGATAAAGAATGTAGAATAACCGCAGAAATATTTTTTGACAGGGTACATTTTTACTTGTATAGGTTGTCTCATTATATGTAGTAGGCAGTGTGCGATGAGCGAGTGTCTCGATATAAATCTTCAAAGTAGCTTTCTCCCATGTAACTTTTATCTGCGTCTCTGTAACGGAACAGAAGGCGATAAGAACTTTTTTTTTAAGCGGGGTCGCCCTCGGCAGTGTTTGGCAAGTACACCGAGTGTATTTCTTCCATGAAAAGCTCTCAGTTAAAACTCATCTCCTTGCCGTTCGGAGTCGGCATGAAACACGTATGTCCCGTCCCGCCAATTTTTAGGAAAAATCAAGAGGAGCATGGCTCAAATTGGAAGAGAAGCTATGCCTAAAATTTCTTCGGATATTTTCGCGCCTTACATTTATTTATTTAGTGTTATCACTACCTCATATTATATCTGAGGCCTGATGCGAATAATCCTACTCGAATCAACTCCGTTTCGACGAGTCTTACCGTCTTCCTGAAACTTGCATTTTCTGCCAGGGGAAGGTCTATAAAACAGAGATTAAAGCTTGACTGGGATAGTATATGCTACCTTCAAGGCATTAAAATACAACTTAATAAAATAAGTCTGTTTCTAGCCTCGTTGGTATCCGAAGGCGATATCAAAGCCTTCCTTTGCTGCATTTCCGGACAAAAATATTGAATGGAATGAGATTGATGATCAATTGGTCAGGAATTATTGACAAATGCATATAAGCTAGATAGATACCTCCCTAAAACAACAACTGGGTATTGCTAAGGACTGGGGAAAGTTAAATAATACTCTATAAGAACAAGTTTCGTTGCACTTGAACCAGTAAGCTCCATCTGAAAATGCTATCACGATAGGAAGAAAGAAAAGGTGCTTCGTCAATTTCTCAGCAAAGCCCAAAATGAAACGATATCCATAGCTACGGCGAAAAATGAGGTGCCTGCCTTTTGAAATATCTGGACTTAAGTTCCCTGGAAACGTGCGATATGATTTCGCAAAATGACGGCGAAGATCAGTTAAGAAGGATTTCCTCGAGCCATTCAAAATCAAAACATTGCGACTTCGTGTTTATGGCGATGATGAAATGCTAAATTCAGATACTTTAGTTATAATGAGGAAGCAGCTGAAAGCCGCGCAGAAAACGGAACAAAATCCGAAAAAACGAACCCTTCTCAATGTGGCCCACGCATATAAGATGCTATACTATATGAACCAGAGTAGCATAGCGTTCTCATCAATAAGGCAGGCGAGATACCTGCAAAGAAAATTAGACCTGCCCCGCTCAATGAGACTTGAAAACTTTTGGTTCAATGCGCGGAAGGCATCGGATAAAATTTCACAGCAAAATCTCCTTGCGCTGGGACGTTTGTCAGAATTCAGTCAGAAAGTCTGCGAACTAATGATCATACTATATCTAACAAAGTCCAACAAAGACCAACATCACCCCGGGTTCTAAATCAAATCCAACCCACGGCTTGGGTGCAATAACATAACATCATACCGAAAGGACTGGTCCAAGCTCTGAGAGGAAGCGAAAACGTGAGCATGTTACAAAGTCACCCCAATCTTCGTGGCCCTTCCATTTGTGGGTATAATGAATTGAATCAAGAAACCAGCAGCAAAATATAGCAAAATATAAGCCTCTAGTTTACCAAGTGATACCATTTGGCTTCGCAGTCAGGGTGGTGATGTTTATAGTACACACTTGCGACACTATGCGAGGCTACTGAGGGGATTCATGTAAATGCATCCGGCAATTTCATACCACATTCTGATAAAGAAATCAATACTTATAGGTTGTTATGTGTAAATTTCAGATTAAGGGTTAAAATTTTTACCGTATACTGCTTCTGTGAGATATTAGGAGTATAACTTTTATATCTACGAAAAACAAGCATGTTCTTTAAGTTTACATAAAACTGATCGAGGTTCGTGGACGGTGTCGAAAGAAATGCCATATTTTGACAAGGTATAGGATACGTCGACCAAATTTCGACATCGTTCATGATACCTCCATCAGTTTTCGCAAAGAGGTTAAGCAAAACATTCTCTCAGAGTAGCAGTTGGAAGAGGCTCGTTTCTCGTTGTTTCTCCCCACTGGGAGAGGCTTGTTGTTGCCTTTAATTCGAGTGTGGTTTGACGTGGCGGCCCAAGCCCAGAGCACAACTCGCTCAGCAGGGGATCAAAATATTATTTGCACGTTTATATAGCAAGCCGCTTGATCCAAGACAGACGCCCGCTTGCAGCCGTCCCTAGTGGTGGACAAACGCTGCCGATGAAAGATCCCCGATACCCAAGACCGAGTATGTCAGAGTGGAATAACCAGGTTTTCGCCTTCTCACATCAGCTCACCACTTAACTGATGCCCAGTGGCTATCCAGCGGATACTTGGCCGCAAGCGACCGGAGTAGTGAGCTGCTTGAACCGCATGCAAAAAAATCGTTTTGGCCATTCCCAGGTGAATGGCGGTCAGAAGCTTTCTCCACTTTCGTGGACTTCTGCGTACGACTCCACCATCTAGACTGAGATGTCCAGTGACTTAACCGCTATATTTCTACTTAACAAACTTCTTTATGATAGTGGCCATAAACACTTCTACGCCCATGTATTTGTGTGCTTAAGATAGTATCTTTGTAAAATTTTAAAGCTATGCACTTACAACAAAAACTCAACTTTTTGCACCCAAACTTCGCTGGCACAGCTGCATGCCAATTGTATATATACATATATATGTGCGTTACATTGTTGGTATGTACATATGTTTGTGTGTCAAGTGGTGAAAAATTTAAAAGGAAACGAAGTTAAATAAAATAAGAAAGAAATTCTATAAAACGCTCAGTGACCTCAATTCACTCTGCTAGTAGTCGCCACTTTGTATTGTCACTCTTGTCAATGCAAAAAGAAGGAAGTAATCAGCAATAAGCAACAACAGCATATCAACAACAATCACTAACATTGGTAATGATTCTACTTTCCTACTTTTTATAGACAACATGTTGCTCTCTAAGCTGTGCGCATGTATGCGTGTTTGTGTGTGCTTAAGAGTAAATATATTTTTGTATATATGTACGTAAGAGTGATATCAAAGTTATGATGTGCCGTGGATAAAGTGGTTTTTGAAAAATCATGAAATGAGTTTTTAAAAGTTTATATTGTAGAAATTTTAGAGTGTAGCCATAAAATTTTGATTGGTTGAGTTTTGATCACTGAACTGCGGTTATCCGATTTAGATCATTGCTGCTATTGCTTATTTGCAAAGTTTTCTACGAGTGCTTTTATATGGGTCATCATATTAATAAGTTGCTTTAAATAGCTCCTGCAACTGAAGTCTTAGCTTGATTATTAAAATATAAACTTATAATTTTAAAACATAACCTTAATCCGCACACAGGGCAGTGGTGTTTCTTAAAGACTTTGGAAAAATAATAAAATACATTTTATGGTGGAATCTTCAACAGAATTAGTCTTAATAAAAAATTTGTCAAGAGGTTTCACAAAAAGAGCGATTCGTATTAATATCTTAATATATAAAAATCACGTGTCACAATCTTTGGCATCGATTCTGAGGGGGCCCGCGATTTAGAGGTACTAAGGACATTTTTTTTAATTCAGGAGAGTCTTTAGTTTCCCATGTGCAATTTTTAAGCCGAATTTCAAAAGCAACCAAAATCTGCATTTCGTTTTAATATTATAGTGCAGTGTGAAAAATAAAAATTTCTATATATTAAAAGAAAGGCTAAAATGTATGTTAGTTGGTCGCCGGTGTTTGAAGAGATGCGTCAGTCGATTTGGTTCAAGCTTTCACACAAGTTGCGTAAACCTCACGCGGTGGTTACTACATAGGCTTGTTTGCCATCGACGTACAGGGTCTCGAGATATAGGCCGAAACGTGGACCCGAGTACCCCTAGAATGTGTTTGTAGAATATGGATAACAAATGAAAGCTGTTGATGAGTGCTTTAGTAGAGGGTAATCTTTCATACCCCTGGGTGGAGATAGGCCAAATTTAGGACAGAACAGCGTCTGCCGCGCCTTCTAGTAATATATAAAACTTTGGAAAATCAACGACGGGTGTTTAACTTCAATACTTATATAGTCCACAAAGTAAAGTTCGTCCAAACATGGGAAAGCACTCTAGAAAGCACTTCTGTATGATGACAAAAATTATTTAAACATAAAGTTGTACTATCGCGATTTTCCTGCTTTGAAAACTTCGGTAGGTTAGTAAGGTTGACAGAGGAACAACGCACAGTGGCATTCTGGCTTGGTTTAGACGCAAAAAAGTAAAAATTTTCAAGTCATTTTTTTTTCTGAAATTTGAACGCAGTTTGTTTTAAAATGTCCACAGTATATAACGGTAATTATCATTTCCAACAATTATTGTTCTTCATTTTATAATCTGCTGTCAAACTGTGACTAGTTGATGACGCGCTAAGTAATACAATTTACAGAAGTGAAATAACGCGTGGTTTTAAATTAAATAGTTTGTGGTGAAACAAAAGGTAAACTATATTTTGGTTATTTAAAATCTACACGTAATTATATTATTCTGCAATTGTTCAGAAGTTTTATGGTTGAATATTTTTTACGAAATTATGAGTTTTTTTTTAATGTGTATTATTTTTGTGCTGAAAATATATAAAACCGTCAAAAGAAAAGCCTGCCAAAAGTTTGAACCACGCTGTACCACAATAATTTTTGAATTTCTACAATAGTTGTTACGAATATTAGCAACACTAAGGAGTACTGCCATCTCCAGACCGATGCTAAGCAGTGACGTGAATTCACATCAATAATTCAATCATTATGTATCTACATAAACGAATCAATAATTGCGTCTACACCAGGCATCGGCATTTTGGAAATACAGATGTGTTAGAGAGAACGCGATAATCACGCACATAACTTGATGCATCGGGTTGCTTAGTTCATTCGCTTATTAGCAAGCAACAAGACAAGATCGTTTGTTATTATATTTTTAAGGCGCAAAATGGGAAGCAAAAGGTTTATATAATTAAATACATTGTATTTGCGCAAAAGGCCATTTTGCATTATTAAATATTCGAGTTATTTATTCAACAGCTTAGTGATTCCAACTTAGCAGAAGGTTGCAAATGAGAGGATTTGCAAGTAGATTCGTTACAATATTATTGCCTATAAATTAAATGATTATTCATCCCCTTACGTAGCCCTTTTGATATATTGACGATCACAAAGTGGGAGTTGACTGAGGTGTGGGTTGCAGAATGTGGACAACAGAAAAAGGATAAAGCTGTTTTAGACCACGTGTGTACTGTTTTAGGGAGGGATTAAATAGAAACGAGGGATTGTATGATGAATGCTGCAGTAAAGTTCGAATTTTTTTATCAAACTTTGTATGAGATGGATTCAACTGAACTACACGAAAGTTAATTTTTTTGAAAGTTTGCTTCATGGATTGAAGAAGATAAGAAATTTAAATATAGGTATGTTCAATTGTGAACAAAAGAACAAGATAAGACTATAAGAAAGTTTTTTGTTGGGGATAAATTCAAAATTGATTGAGAGGGGTCCAACCTCAACCCCTTCGCCTATTCTCACTGAAGGGGGGTAAGGCATACAAACATATAAACTTGGTTTGAATGAAATATATTCATTTTTCAGTGAGTTATTAATTTTTCGCCTCTAAATTATGCAAAAATGCCACTGTGCGCCGCAGGGTGAAGTTTCGTTTATCACCAGTGCTGTGGACGCTGCTTATCAATCAATTGCTTAGGTTCGACAGAGCAGCAATCAAACTAACGGCATATGCAGATGACGATTCAGTCATCACTCTCTGATGGAACAGGTACTTGGGGATATACGTTGCTGAGCATTTGCAGTTGGGTTAACTGCCAACGCGGAAAAAACTGATCTAGTGTCATTTGTTAGGAAATGTAAGGTTGCACAAAGCCTAAGCTTGGAGAAAAATGTAGTACAAATTATCCAAGAGTCATACTAGATAGTAAGTTGCCGCGGAAGGTCCATGTGGAAGAGAGAGCGAAGAAAGCCCCTGTGGCACTGTATGCATGCAAGAGAATGCTAGGATGCACGTAGGGATCTATCACCGAAAGTCTCTCATTAGGTATTTACGGCAACTGTTAAACCCATACTTTACTACCGAGTTCTTTTTTGGTGTACAGCGACACAAATAAGTACGTATTCCAAAAAACTTGAGAGGTATGCCGAGTACCAATGATAAACATAACGGAAGTCCTAAAAACTACTCTGACACCAGCATTACATGTCATTCTATTCATCCCGCCTACGGACGTAATGGCCAAAAATATAGCGTTTGCCACTGCAACAAGGCTTAACACTTCTTTGGCAGCTTGAATGCAGGCAATATGGCCACAGCAGTATAGCGCAATCTAATATCGAGCAAACGGATATCTGAGTTTCGAAAGTGATCTTAGGCCACATTTGGGCCGGAAGGTGCAGAAATAACAGAACATATAACTCACGTATATACAGATGGCTCAAAGTTAACCGAAGTGGTCGGGTGATGTGTACTGTGTCGATCCGAAAATAAGTGGATCATACAGGCTGCCAGGTTACTACAGCGTCTTTCAGGCGGAAATTATAGCCGTGAAGAAGGCAGCAGAAATTCTGCAAGAAGCGTTCTTAAGCTGCGCTCACGTCAATATATATATTGATAATGAGGCGACGATTAAGGCAATAATCTCACACAGTACTTCATCATGAAGTGTTCTGGAAAGCAATAAACTGGGTTCTCGGTCATAAAGGGATACCGTTTGAACGATAACACAGTTCCCAGTTCAAAAGGAGACAGCAGTTGCAGATGATCCATCAAGCAGGTGTGGACAATAGAGCGCGGCTGCAAAACTTCTAAGATCATGTGCATAGTCTATGATTCTAGACTGACGACCTGTATAATATCTCTGAAGGGAGAAGAGTTAAGGCTCACGGAAAACTAACTGAGCACAGCTTTTTGGCGCGAGATGCTTATAAGTTACGCCTCGTCAGTAACAGCAGGTGTAGGAAGAAACGGTTAAGCATGTTCTGTGTTCACGCCCCACACTCGTCAGGTCAAGGCTCCAGATATTAGGGGTGGGAAATTTGCCAAATCTCGAGGCAGCAGTTATGCATGGTTCCGAAATCTTCTAACGTCGGATAGGAGGACGAAGTAATTCTATAACATATGTCATGGAGTTCCGTTTAGTCATTAAACGAATTCTGGTACCACTATGGAGATATTTAGTCTATGTGAGGTCTTAATTGGCCGACCAGTTCAACCTAACTTAACCTAGGGGTAAGTCCCAGTAAAATTTTAATATTTGCTGCTCCTAGCTCTGACAGCTGTCACTCTCAGTAACTTGAGTCTTAGCCTGACAAGCGCAGGACAAGAGTACAAACCGTGCTCGATCGTTTCCTCCTACAACCAGCACCTCCAACATCTTCTCCGTTGTGGTAGGCGGAGATCGCTAGCCCCACACCACGGAGGCCTACGGTCTTAAAAAGCGGCCAAAATACCATGGCAAGCCAATGCATAAATAAGGTGTCTTTACTCGAAAGAGGTCAGTATGGACGCGGTTATCACGGTCGTTAAAATCTGTACTTGCAGGCAGATCTTCGGTTCACGCACATTGCAAAGCAATATCAATATTTAGAAAAAAGACTTTTCAATTAGAACAAAGTTTTTCTAAGCAGTGTTGTCCCCGGCAGTGATTTGGCGAATACTGCGAGTGTATCCTGCCAACTGCGCCAACTTCTGTCCCAGTGCTTCTAACTTCTTCTACCCCTCACTTGCTGCCTTTGAATGTTGCTGGAGTTTCTTTCGGTATAATGATGTTCTTGCTAATATGTCCTATTGCAGCTTTATCCTGTGGGCTTGTTCTTGGTTTCGTGTCCTTTATTGAAAAGAAAATCTCCGGATTTGCAGTTGTCGTTGTACGGATTTTTGTGTTTTTCCCCAAATATTAATAATAGAAATATTTGCAAAGTGTATGCAAAAATATTTAGCAATGATTACTAATCAGAACATGCGAAATGAACCGTAAATTTCTAGACAGATTACATGTTTATATGTAAACATTATCATTTTCATAGATTCAATTTATTTATATTGTTTTGATGAATAGATTAATGAGTTTTATGCGAGATTCATGCCACTTGTAGGTAAATTTTGCATTGGATTTTAGGTACGTTACTTAATAGTTGATGATGTTGAACAAAAGTAAATGAAACCGGGACTTGACATATATATTATGCTTGACTTTTTGCATATTAGCGGCCACCGTGGTGTGGTGGTATCGTGCTCCGCCTATCACACCGTATGCCCTGGGTTCAACTCCCGGAAAAGCAACATCAAAATTTTAGAAATAAGGTTTTTCAATTAGAAGAAAATTTTTCTAAGCGGGGTCGCCCCTCGGCAGTGACTGGCAAGCGCTCCGAGTGTATTTCTGCCATGAAAAGCTCTCAGTGAAAACTCATCAGCCTTGCAGATGCCGTTCGGAATCGGCATAAAACATGTAGGTCCCGTCCGGCCAATTTGTAGGGAAAATCAAGATTGGCACGACGTAAATTGGAAGAGAAGCTCGCCTTAGGTCTCTTCGGAGGTTATCGAGCCTTACATTTATTTTTATTTTGCATATTACACTTGACAGGACCTTATATGCGATATTAGGAAGGCAGGTCCCGCTATAGTTGCCGAAGTTTGCAAGGTCCCCCTTCCTGCACCCAGCCGCGGCCTGTTTTTTCTGCTTATTGCTATTTTGACTCGTTATAATCTGGTGGAGAGATTAATTAAATCATCATGATTGCTTGATCGGGATCATCATCCCAAGGCGGTACATTTTCTGTCTTGCTCTATGAAACGTTGAAGTGAAAAAAATATCTAACAAAAAAACTTATTTAAATGTATGGAAATTTGGTTTAACTTTATCGTTTCACAGAACCAGACTCCCACCCAGGTAAGGGATCCCTCCATAATCTAAGTACTATTTGGACCTCAGTAAAAGGTCGCGGATACATATTGGCAAACTTTTCTCAATAGGTACTCCGAAATTACCAATATGCAACCATTTACCAGACATAACCGCTGCACTGCATTACATCTATTTTACACGCCATATTGGTGCTACCAGAAAATCCCAAAAATTTCAACATAATGCTGTGATGGTTGGAAAAATTTCAAGCGGAAAAATAAACGTCTGCCATGCAGAAAATAATCGGTACTAAAAAAAAACATTGCTGTATTTGAAACATATTTGCCGGATTCGTGTTAGTTCGAATTTGGCAAAACGCTTGGAATTTTAAATATAAGCTTTTTTCCGCTCCCTTTAGTCTGTACAGGGTACAAAATAAAATTGTTGCTCTTTGTTGCATGAGTGTTTCTCATATGCCGGAAATTGACTGTTTGTACTGATGCATGCTATTGGGCGCCTGTATAAATCAAAAACCTTAGAATATTCATCATACGCCATGGGTGTTCAATATGCGCGCAAAACGAGCGCTAAGCGAAAAAAGAGCAGTGGGTAGTAACATAGAAAAGAGTTTATTCTAGCGTATATCATAGATATGACAGGAAGTGCATTTGTTCCAATATGAAGAAAGATATGTTTGCAGGTTCTCATTGTTTGTATAACGAGGGTGAAAACAAAAGTTTGCTTTTTCAACATCTTTGCTCAAGGTATTAAGGTAAAAAAGGAAAGGGAAAGGAAAGTAAAGAAAAGGAAAAGACAGGATAGAAAAGAAAAGAAAGGAGAGAAGAGGTAAAATTTAGAGGTCAAAACTGAAGTCGAAACCGAAACCGAAATTGCTTGCGAGTAACGAGTGACATCTCTTGTCATAATTTATCCTCTTTGACCATATTATTTGCGACGAATTTTGTTACTACGAGTACGCACCAGAAAAAAAATACACATGTCCGTACGAAAAGTCAATAACTCGTCCGGCACCGTCGATAACAAACCGAAAGCCTATCGACAACCCATTTTTAGGTTCAAGCTTCGATTTTGAATTCTAGCTTCCCTTTCTTTTCTTCTCATTTTCTTTTTCCCTCCTCTCTTTCCGTTCTTTTCCATTCCCCTCCTTCCCTTTCCTTTTCTTCTTTTCTTTTCTTGTTTCCTTTCTTTTCCTTTCTTTTTCTTCCCTTTCCTTTCCTTTCTTTCCTTTCCTTTTCTTTACTTTCCTTTCCTTTCTTTTTGACCTTTCCTTTCCTATCCTTTCTTTTCCTTTCCTTTCCTTTCCTTTCTTTCCATTCCTTTCATTTCCTTTCCTTTCCTTGCCTTTCCTTTCCTTTCTTTTCCTTTCCTTACCTTTCCTTTCCATTCTTTCTCTTTCCTTTTCTTTTCTTTCCTTTCCCTTTACTTACTTTTCTTATCTTTCCTTTCCTATTTTCCTTTCCCTTCCTTTCCCTTGTTTTCCTTTCCTTTTTTCCTTTCATTTGAATTCATTTCTTTCCTTTTTCTTTCTTTTTCTTGCCTTGCTTTGAGCCATCTGACTATAACATATTAGGTTATTAAGAATAAACGGAATAACAAAAATGTTTCGTCAATAAAGTGAGCTTTTGTTAGTCCCCATCGTAATGCAATTTTGTATGTGCACGTGAAAGATCAGTGGCTTTTAGCGAGCATCTCCATATAACCGGAATACACGCGTAAAACGTACAGGATGTAGATTCTAAAATAGGAAACAATTTGTCATATCGAAGATATTCATTTGTTACCTGACAAACGGTACAAGGTCTCAAATTACCTCATGCATTGAAGCGTCGCCATTTAAATGTGCACAATTTTACAAGATGAATGTACTAACGTCTTCCCATGCGTAATATTGCCAAAGATGAAAGAAATGAAAGTCACTTTACATCATCTTTCTTTGTGTTATACATATCTGAATACGTTCGAGTTTCTATATACATTTCTAATTACATCCCTGTAGTCATATAGTACAGAAACCCTGAAACGAGATGCAATAACTTCGATTTAGCGCGGAAATATTACATAAAGAGTACTAAGATGTTCCAGTTCTTCCCCGCGCAGTGCTTTCAACAGACACTTTTAGCATTCTAACGTCGTACGAAATGGCAATTATCTTTGCAGACCTTTTGAACGCGTTCATAACTGGTTCAGTCGTTGGGTAGTTCTGAAATGCTCTTTCACTGTTTAATTTAAGTATTCACTGCAGGGAATATACGCCTGTCCCAATGATTTAAGGAGATGGGTAGCGCAACCCTTCTAGGGATCTGCAGCGCATTTCATAGCTTCTCCAAGCCAATTGCCAAGCTTGCCATGTAATGACCAAAGCTTACAAATCAAAGTCGAAAAATAGTCAAAAAAATGAAATTTCGCAGGCTCGAAAAATTTTTTTTTGGGTATGCGTAGTGGAGCTTTTTTTCTGAGCCCAAATCCTATCAAAAAATCGATGTCGCGTTGATCGGTTAATAAATCGACCCAGTCAAATATATATATATATATAATCGATATATATGTGTATGACCGATCTTGAGGTTTTTTTAGAATACTATTTAGTATGTAGATCATCGAGTGAAATTTCTAGCTTCTAGCTGTTGAAATGAGGAAGATATGACACAAATCTTCTTTTCCAAAAAATCGGTTGTATGGAAGATAGATGCTATAGTGGTCCGATAGCGTCGGTTTCGACAAAGATAACAGACGAACAGTTAGACGGACGAATAAATGGACATGCCTTACTCAACTCCTGATAATCTTGGTATGCTTATTGGTAGTTCTATCGCTCCTTTATGGGCTTAAAATTTTGGAAATTCGGACCTAACTTAATATGCCATTTAAAATTTTTAACCAAATTTTACTGCTTTTGATTCACAACCCGTAGCGGATTTTCGCCTTATATTTTAGCTTTAGGATGGATAGCATACCACAATCGCAGAGGACCCTCTATTTAGTTGACTAGTGGCCCAGTACTCATTCATGTTTGTTCATAAACAGAGCCGCTAGCGCGACTATCTCTAGAACGATTTAACATGACTATATTGGAACTCCTAGGCCATTCCGCCCCCATCATCTAGTTTCAATGAGTGATTGATATCCCCAGATCTTTGCCTGCCTAATATGTGTATGACACATTCATATTTATTCTGGCGCAGATGAGGTCAAAATTGGGCTGTGAAAACTGTGGAACTATCTAGCACTGTATTGCGCTCATCAACCCCTTGTATCGTTCTTGAAAAGGCTAATCAGTTTACCTAGTTTTGTTGTGGCAGCTTGAACGGCTTTTGATTTATGATCAATAATATTTGAAAAATTTATTTTTCAGATGTGAAGTATTTAAGTATTTGGGTTATTCCGGTAAATTTTAATAAATTTTAATATTTTGTTTTTAGGTTTTCACCAAATTTGGTATACTAGCTTATCTGGACCCAGAACAGATTGGTATTGAAAATGAGCGAAATCGGATGATAACCACGCCCACTTTTTATATGTATATATAAAATTTTGGAAAACACAAAAAACCTGATAATTTAGTAAATAATACACCTAGAATGTTGAAATTTGACATTTGGACTGATATTGAGACTCTTGATAAAATTTTGAAACTTTTTTTAAAATGGGCGTGGCACCGCCCATTTGTGATAAAATCAATTTTACAAATATTTGACCTATTATGGGTTCCAGTAGGAAATAAAAAGATGGTAATTATTCCACTGTTGCGGTCCTACGTTTCGCTAGCCTTCCTAGCTTCTTCAGGGGCGAAGTCTATTTATTTTTAACAATAAAACATAAGAAATAATTACATTAGTTTTTGGTCACGATTTTTTAAATTATTTACATCAACAACAATAAGGTGTCACAAACAACAATTTTAGCTAAGCTAATATTAATTGAGGTACAAAACGGACGCACATACATATATACACGTAAACAAAAATTAACTTCACTCACATGATATTTTTTCGTAACTCTAAAAATGTTTGGTACCACTTGCAATGGGTATCATAGTCATACTAAACATAAAAATATTATAAACATAAAAGATAGCTTGCTGCAATCGCTTCTGTATCCTCCTTCTTGTTTATCGTGATTTCCCTTTTATTCGGAGGCTCTCTAACGTGTATCGGACTTTTCCTCTTTTGTTTTTGTTTATTATTGTGGTATTCGCGAGATCAGCTGTATGTCCAGTTGATGTTATGTGTTGTGATAACGCAGTGTTGTTCTTTTTCTTCTGTATGTTAGCTTCGTGTCTCTTAGTCGTACGCTCAGATTTCGCTTTGTGGTCCCAATATATACCCGGTTGCAATTTTCGTTACCTTTTTTGTTTCCCATGCAATTGATTTCATACACAACAATATTTTGGTGTAGTATCTCGATGGGGCTCTTTATGTTTGTAAATATGCTGGATAGGGTGCAGTTGGATTTATGTGCTATTGTAATGTTCGGCTTAATATTCATGCTTTTGCGAACAGTTTCCGTAAGTTTGGGGATATATTTAACGCTGTAGTATTGTTTCGTTGAATTCGCTGTTTGCGATGCCAGTGCTTTAGTATCTGTCGTTTCTGCTCTCAGTGTTTTTTGCTGTATTAGATTTTGTATCATGTTATGTGGATAGTTGTTGTTTCTTAATATTTGGTATATTTTTTCGATATTGGCATTGTGACATTGTTCGTGGCTTATAGACAGAACTTTGTTCACGAAATTTCTCGCTGTGTTTAATTTATATTTAAAGGGCTGCGATGAAAGGAAATTGATCATCCGTCCCGATGACGAAGGTTTGGCATACCAATCGAATAAAAGAGATCGATTATTTTGTGGATCTTGACGTCAAGAAAGGGGAACCTGTGATTTTGTTCTACTTCCAGGGTGAATTGTAACTTATTGTGGTAGCTGTTGAGCGTATTTAAAATTATTTCCAAATCGTTGCGTGTGACTATTGCCAATATGTCGTCTACATATTTGACCAGAAACTTTATTTTCATATTGTGTTGTTGCTTTAATGTTGCGAAAGTATTCTCGAGTAAATCATCCATAATTATATCTGCTATAGTTTGGGGAGAGGGGGTTGCCCATGGGCATTCCAAACATTTGGGTATATATTTTGTTGTTACACATGAAATAGTTGTTGTCCATGAGACAAAAGTTTAGTATGTCGCGGAATTTATTTTTGGGTATGTTCGTTGTATTTTGTATTTTCTCCCATTTTTTCATAATAATGTTGATAGCGAAATAAATTGGAATGTTAGTAAAAAGGGATATGACATCAAAAGACACTAAAACTTCGTCTTCGGCGACACTAATGCCATGAAACCTCTCTTTTAAGTCAAAACGCATTCTCTATATTGTATTTTTCACATATTATATTCCTTATTATGTTGCCTACATACCTGGATAGCTGATAGCACGGAACGGTCAAAGAGGATGCGATTGGACGGAGGGGGAAGTTAGGCTTATGGATTTTAGGTAATCCATAGAGTCTCGGCGCATTGGCTGCTGAGCATGAAAGTTGCTTTTTTCTTTCGCAGTGATGTATTTGTTTTTGTATAAATCGTTGACGATGTTACTGTTTTTCTTTTGTAGTGCATGTGTTGGATCAGTTTCTGGTTGCTCCGTATGTGTTTTTGTCTTGCAGTAAGTCGTTCATTTTCGCGTTGTAGTCTTTTTGTAAAGTACGACTGTCTTTTCCCTTTGTCTGCTTCTGTTATCACTATTTCGTTTTTGTATTGCTTTAGGAACGTTTTGCTTTGTTATACACCTCTGTTATGAACTTTTCTGCTGAGTTGTGTTTGATGTTCCTTTTAAATTGGAGTATTCGATTACTTAGTCTGTTTCTCGCTATTTCCTTCGTTCGCTCGTCGTCTAGAGTCTGCATGATTTGCTCCATTTCTGCAATTATGTGTACTGGGGTAAAATTCGTTTTCGTTGTAGGAATCGTAAATTTTGTTCCGAGAGAGCAACCACTTGGTTTCTTCGGGGAAGTGTATGTTTTTTTGTTCAAAAACCAGTCGTTGATTGTATTGATACCGAGGTTGTGTAGTTGTTGTCGTTTCAAGTTTTGTATCTTCGATGTATGAGTATCCCGTGTCTCTTTTGCTATTTGTTCTCCTAAGAAGTGTTGATTGCTTGTGAATGTTCTGAGCTCTGTTTCGCTAAGATTACCTTTAAGAGTCTTTTCCGCGTGATGTATGTAATCTTTCGTTATTTTTATGTTTATATTTGTTTGTGTATTTTCTATGTTTAATATTTTGCGGAGAAATAATAGCTTTGTTTTGTGTAGTTGTTGTCTTACAATCTGTGAAGTTGTGTTGATGGTTATGTTTTTGACTGCGTTTTTTTAGGTGGCTCGGTGTTAAATCATATTTTTTGCATTCCAACAGAAATTTTAGTTGTTCCGTTTGTTTTGCTAATTTTTGTTTCTGCTTGCTGTAGTGTTTCATAGTCATACAGGTGTGCTCACAATATTTGTATTTGATGGCTTGGTAAAAACCTTTCATCTTTGTATAATATGAACTAATGCAATTTTTTCCTAGCGCTTTTTGTTGTTGGTATCTTGATATTCGGCTGGCCTTCCGATGTTATAAGTATTTGGGTTATTCCGGTCAATTTTAATAAATTTTAATATTTTGTTTTTAGGCTATTTGACCTATTGTGGGTTCCAGTAGGAAATAAAAAGATGGTAATTATTCCACTTTTGCGGCCCGATGTTTCGCTAGCCGTCCTAGCTTCTTCAGGTTATATATATCCCGAAACTTACGGAAACTGTTCGCAAAAGCATGAATATTAAGCCGAACATTACAATAGCACAAAAATCCAACTGCACCCTATCCAGCAAATTTAAAAACACAAAGAGCCCCATCGAGATACTACAACAAAATAATGTTGTGTATGAAATCAATTGCATGGGAAACAAAAAAGTTAGCGAAAATTGCACCCGGGTATATATTGGGACCACAAAGCGAAATCTGAGCGTACGACTAAGAGAACACGAAGCTAACATACAGAAGAAAAAGAACAACACTGCGTTATCACAACACATAACATCAACTGGACATACAGCTGATCTCGCGAATACCACAATAATAGACAAAAACAAAAGAGGAAAAGTCCGATACACGTTAGAGAGCCTCCGAATAATGCAAAAAAAGGGAAATCACGATAAACAAGAAGGAGGATACAGAAGCGATTGCAGCAAGCTATCTTTTATGTTTATAATATTTTTATGTTTAGTATGACTATGATACCCATTGCAAGTGGTACCAAACATTTTTAGAGTTACGAAAAAATATCATGTGAGTTATGTTAATTTTTGTTTACGTGTATATATGTATGTGCGTTCTTTTTGTACCTCAATTAGTATTAGCTTAGCTAAAATTGTTGTTTTTGTGACACCTTATTGTTGTTGATGTAAATAATTTAAAAAATCGTGACCAAAAACTAATGTAATTATTTCTTATGTTTTATTGTTAAAAATAAATAGACGTCGCCCCTGAAGAAGCTAGGACGGCTAGCGAAATGTAGGACCGCAACAGTGAAGTATTTAAATTCGGTTTTGCTATTTCAACCTACACGGGAAATTTGGTTATTGTAGCTGCATTGCTTAATACGCCCTGTGGCCTTTGCTGAGCTGAGTATAATAAAAGAAAAAACAAAGTGAATAAATACTTAGCGCGATTTACCACCGAGGAGATTTAAGCCTAGCTTTTCTTCTAATTTGCGTCGTTCTACATTTAACTTTCCCTACAAATTTGCGGGACGAGGGACTACATATTTCGTGCCGGCTTCGAGTGGTATTTGCACATGCGTTTTCACTGATAAACTTTTCATGGCCAAAAATACTCTGGGAGTGTTTGCCAAATCGCTGCCAAAGGGGACGACCATAAATGATAGACTAAATTCTAAATTTTTTTTATGTATAAGGGGCTAACATTTTTGTTTCCTAGTTTTAGAAGATTTAATTGAAATGTAAATACGATGTTCATGTCACAGCAAAACCACGTAACTTGGACTTAAGTACTTTGAAATTATAACACAAAATTTGTTTTTCATACATTTAGATTTTTTGTGCTTTAACAAAATCACGTAACTTCAGATATTTTTGAAATCACAAACTTTCAGCGTTCATCACCCTAGGGCATGAAACTTTTGATGGAGCTTATAAGGATATTTGAGAATTATTTTGTGGTAATATTTTTGCCAAAGAGGCAATGTGTGCAGCAATAACGGGAGTTCTTTAAAAGTTGCTTGGTTTTGTTATGCACCCATTTCAATGGTTTCATATATTTTAAGTTACGTTGTTTTATTTTGGTTTGAGTTTAAGGTATTTAGAAATGAGATAGCAAAAAACGGGTTACATTACCTAATAGATTTTTTACTCGGGATTCCGAAAATTCTATAGCAATACAAAAGCGCATAATTACGAGTTACGTGTTTCTGTTCTACCACGGGGAGATATGATGCAAGGAATTGGAATATCGCTTCTATTATATTCTTCTTTAAAAGCCAATCAGTTCTTAGTCCCTCTTGTTAAATTTATTTACTAACGCTTACGCGGTTTTGCAGAAGTGCTATACGTGGTTTTGCACCTTCACCGCTGATATGTAATGCCACTCACGCTATTGTGTTTTACGCACATGTGTCTTACATTGTGGTAAACCTAATGACTTGCATATTTCGATTTCGTAAGTCCCATTAATTATATTTCAGTTATAATTAACTTCATTTAAAGCTATGAATGATACAATTTTTATTCCTTTAACTAAAGAGTTTCATGTTGCCAATTAGTAGTAAATTGTGTAATTAAATAGCAAACAAAATTTAAAAAAAAATGTTTGTAAACCACAACGTATGCTAATGAAGTGATTAAAATACGAAAATATGAATGTAAGTATCGAAATTATGTTTTTTAGTACAAACATAAACAAAAGTATTCAATTGCAAACCGCAAAACTAATTAAAGAGCCATTTAAATACAAGTGAATTATGGAAAATTGCTGTGAGCTTATTGTTTTTTAACGTGGTTCTAAGAAAATATGTGCGCAAAACACCAAACAAAAAGTTATAAAAAAAAACAAAAAAATTAAATAGGTTTATAAAGCGGCCGCCGTGGTGTGATGGTAGCATACTCCACCTACCACGCCGAACATCCTGGGTTCACTCTCCGGGCAAAGTAACATCAAATTTTAGAAACAAAATTTTTTAATTAGAAAAAAGTTTTCGTTAGCGGGGTCGCTCCTCGGCTGTTATTTTTGAAAACACTCCGATTATTTTTCTGCCATGGAAAGCTTCTCAGTGAAAACTCATCTAACGCCGTCCCCCCAATTTTTAGAAAAAATTACAAAAGGGCATGACGCAAATCAGAATAGAAGCTCGGCCAGAAACCTCTTTCGAGGTTATTATTCTTTGCATTTATTTAATTTTTTATTTATAAAGCTCTTATAATCGGGAAAATTCGATAGCCATTTTGCCCTTTCATAAAATCAAAAAGATATTCACTGTGATGTGTGTACCTTTGAGCGCTTTAGATAAATGTTGTTGGTTATTGGTTTGAAGTGTATATTGCAATCTCAAAGTCACGGGCAACACATACTGACTCGAATTTGCTCAGACTTTGCGTAATTTATATGCCGAATTTGCGATAACTCTCGACAAGCACAAGCGCCAAGCGAAATCAACTAATCCGCTACCGATTTATTTCACACAGGTTCGGCCGTGAACACTTACCTAAATTTAGTTTTCAAGAAATCTTTTACCTTTCACGAAAAGCAATGGCATATTAAGTTTATTTTGAATCACAAAAAAAAAGCTTCAGAGACAGAACAACCAATAAGTTTACCAAATTCGATCATGGTATTCATTTAGCTGTTTGTTTTTATTATTTATTCAACATGTTGCGCTGCTTTTTGTACTCTCCGTTGCCTCGTTCGCAAATTTCTCCCAAAGTCTAGACTTCTCACGAAAATGCAACAGTTGTATCGCATACTTGGTTATTTAGCTATATGCTTGTGTATGTGTGAGTAACAACTTCTGCTTTTATCTGATGACTACATGTGTGTATGTGAGATATCTCTTCACTTCAAGCTGCCGGTTATGCGTGCGGAATATTCTTCGTTGCCTTGTACTTAAACGTGGCTGCTTTCTTTAACGTGTACATGTATGTGTATATTTTTGTTG
Source organism: Eurosta solidaginis (assembly GCA_029619165.1). Classification (NCBI taxonomy): domain Eukaryota; kingdom Metazoa; phylum Arthropoda; class Insecta; order Diptera; family Tephritidae; genus Eurosta; species Eurosta solidaginis. The sequence goes on from JARSSU010028507.1 coordinate 24,463, forward strand.
TTGTGATTACTTACTAACGGCATAGTGATGCTAAAATTCACCACAATATTTTATTCGAGGCTAGGATAAGTCTGCGGTTATTATGAAGTTTTGAAATTATTATTGTTGTCATGGACCAATACACAGGCTGGGGAGCTTGGACGGGCGTGCATGCTTGTATTTCCAGGCTTAGCCAGTTCGGGAATGTCGGGGTTCTTGCTCTTTGCACCCTAGCTATGGTACATATACATAAAATTATAATCATGCACTGCAAACCAATTAGACAGAACGAAACCTATGCAAGGGAACTAGCTCCGGATTAAATATGAGGTTGCACACCTGTTCTCTAGTGTATTTACTCGAACGGACATATGACTAGAATATTTCACAGTATGATACGGACGGACTTGTGAGACAAAGAAAACGGCAGACAAAAAAAATGTAAACATAACCGACTCCCTGGCGATCTTCCACCGATCGACAAATGTACATTAATACTGTGGGAGGAAATAATATATACGTAACCCATTATATGTATGTACCTATGTTAGCTAAGAGCAGAGGATAAGCTAGTGTTTTTCCTCCATATCTGCTCTCGCTCCCTTCCCTTCCAATGTATTGAGAGTTAACGCGAAGCTCTCCCATACCCAACCAAGATAAACCACCCACTACATAACGCTTACAAGAGTATTAAATGCACTTTACACTTTATTCATTGGTAAACAATTAACAAATCTTAGCTTTCAAACGTAAGAGAGCATTATTATAAGTGTTCTTAAGTGGTTTTTTCTTCTCTTCTTTGTTCTCCTAATTATGAATGAACAGGCTTGGAGCGGTTTAGCTTTTTACAAACATACTGATGAAAGAAAAACCTCCACAAAAGCAATTGACAATCAAACGTAATGAATGAACTTATACATACTTATATATGGTTTTAAGAAAAAAATTAAATAAATAGTATAATAATATGAAAATAATTACTCACATCTTTTTACTCAGGTGTGTCCAGCGATGCTTGCGCAAACAACGGGGAACTCCAGTGATGTTGAATGCAAATTATAATGCTTTGTAAATTATAGATTATAGATGTTTATAGATATTGATATTAAGACAAGTTTTTTTTCTATTTTTTTTTGTGTTGTCGTTACATTATTCCAGATAAGAATGTATATATATATTTAAATCATAAATTCAGAACTATTGAAGTTAAAAGTTATATCACTTTGGATTTAACTCAAAACAAAATTGTGAAACTCTCTTTAATTTGATTTTCTTATTTCTTGTCTTTACTCCTTAGTCTATTTTATTTATTTTTGCGTATATATATGTATATATATATTCATATTAAGTGGATACTAGTTTTGTATAAATATACGTATATCCATATTGATTTAATTAACCGGCATTAGAGCGGTTTATGAAGCATAATGATCGACTTATTTTAATGAAAACAAAGCAAATTTGGAAAATTCCTGCCAAAAGGAAAATACCGATGGTATCCCCTGGTGGAGTACACGTGGTATTCGCGCGCTCTTGGTTGGGTTGCCTTGGAACTTCAGACGGAAGTTTTGCATGGGTGCAATAAAGTCTGCGGCACTCGTACTAATTTGGGACTTTTGTAGTTTCAGCATTTAGCGTGGGCCAATAAACATATGTTGCGTCCTCTGCTCTGAATAAATGTGATATGTGGAACTGGAAGGCCAGCCGCAGCATGTCAGTTCGAGCACCTAATCCTCCAATTTGGTTATCCAGCCTCGTGGGCTAAGTGTGCAAGAGTCTCCAATTGATGATTTGGTTTTCTTTTTTCTTTGTTTTTTTTTACCTATTATTTTCGCGCTGCCAAGGAAAATAAATAGCTGCGTCGCGACAATACTTGTTCGATTGAACCGCGGTTACTTTAAATATGAATTTTGTGTGCGGACTGCCATAAAATTTCGCGATTTAATTCATGCAAAATTGTTTCTTTTTGGTTTTACTAGGTTTGCTATCGCGACCTATTCGTTTGTCTCCCCAAGAAACTCACACTTGTTGCTCACTCTTGATCCCAAAATGAAATGGCCGAGGAAATGATCGTGACAAATGAAAAAAGGTCGATTTTGGTATTCACGCCACTGTTGTATAGCAAAAAAAATCAAATGATTAAGATACCTTATGACTGTTGTTCGTTGTGAGATTAATTTTAGGTACGTAAACAAAATGATTATACTAGATACGTTATCAAGGCAAGGTACTAAGTTAATCGTTATTTGGTGGGGTTTTTTATTATGAGGAATTCTCCGTCAGCCATCGCATTGTTTAGCTCCATTCGTGAAAGGTAATAAAATTATAAAATGTCCCACACAAGTGGTTTATCAGACGAAAATTCCTTTATATCTTTTCCAATTACTTTAACAAATACTAAGTCTTGTTAGGCTTTCTGGAAAATATGATCATATATAAATAGATATACCTCTGCGAAAATTTATAGGACTGCAAAAAAAATTGGGCTTTGAAGATTTGCTGAAAGGACCGTTAACATCACATACATCTTATGCATTTGACTGTTGATTTTAAAACGATCTTCTTAAGTTTCAAGGGATTACACACACTTGCATAAATCTGAAATTATTGTTCATTAAACGAACTCTTTTTGCATTCTTGGCAAGTGTATAATATTTATACATTTATTTAAAACGCAGTTATCACAAATACATTAGCACTAAAAGTGAATTTTATTGAATATGAGAATATCAAAAGAAAGTTCTTTAGAATTAAATGAAATTGTTGTGCTTATAAAATGATGAAGAAAACGTGTTGCGGCGTAAACTGAAGTGAGTTTTTAGTAAAGAGCTACTTTAGAATAAAAAAAAATAAATATTTGGAGCTATTTAAAAAATAAATGTAAGGCGCAATCTACCTCCGAAAAAATTAGAAAGCGCTTCGTAATTTTCGTCGTGCTCCTTTTTTTTTAATTTTTTCTACAAATCGGCGGGCCGGGACCTACATGTTTTACTGTGCTGTACTGACTGTGAAAGGCATCTACAAGCAGATGAATTTTCATTGAGAAGCTTTTTATCGCAGAAATACACTCGGGGCGTTTGCCAAATCACTGCTGTAAGGCGACCACGATTAGAAAAACTTTTTTGTAAGTGAACAATTTTTTTTCTAAATTTTTGATGTTGCTTTATACGGGAGGACCCTCAGTGATCTTTCTAACTATGTACATCTTGATATGAAATTGCTTCAATAAACTTTGCAATCGCGTCATGTCTGTGAACGGGCGACATGGCGTATGAGTGACCTTATGTACAGACAGATGATTACGAAAACCATTTAGCACTTCTTAAAGCTGTGAAATTAAATGGATATGCTTACTTAATAATAGTACTCCTGTATAATTAACTAAATTTTTTATAGTAATTTTATGGTGTTGTCTTTATTGCTTTTATGTTTATAAAATCAAGTTCTGTGTTCGTGTTCAGCGCTCGACTGGTCCAAGCTACAGCTACTAAGGGGCGGCAGAGTTGCCAGATCTTGAGGCATCAATTAAGCTAGGTCCTAGAAAACTGCTAGTATTTGCCAAGAAGATGGAATTATTCTGCAACATTAGGCCGGGGACCTGAGATTTTGGAATTATTCCGTTTGGTCATCAAACAAATTCTGGTAACACTTTGGACACATTCAGTCTATGCGAGATTTTTATTGACTTGTCAGTTCAACCTAACCCTAACTACTCTTCAAATATGCATGTACAAAAATAGTATGATATTAGAAATAAACAGAAAATCATTATTGGCAAAGATGTGATATATCGAGCTGACCACGCTTTGCCAGTTTTCATTCCGCGCCAGTTTTTCTCTCTGCTAGTATTAAGCCTTGCTCAGGAGACAATCCATTCAAAAAAGATGAAAACACACTACCAACACAGTTTTAATCTTTGTATATCTACTTTAAATTAAAAATCATTTAGCTCAGTTCTATTCTGAACCTTACTTTACATATTGTCATTAATCCAAAGCATATAGAAATGCTGCGATTTACAGTTTTCTTGTGTGCCGTAGCCATTTTAGTTTCAAAAGAAACTTGTTTACACATCAACTTAATAATCGATTTTCAAAAGTCACACAAAATTAAGTTGAAACTGAAGGGGTTTAAATTTTTCCTCAGGCAATCATAAAATTTTAATACGACCATGACCTATGATTTTCAATTGGCACATCTCAGTCATATCAAAATGTTGTGCATTGGCGAAAAGAGGGAGATGATTACATATGTAATATATAAGTATTAAACAAAGCACAAAGTATACAAAAACAAGTTTCACATATACATTAGGATGGTCCTTATAAATCAATTTCCGATTTTCAGTCTTAGCCCTTTAAACTGAATATTAAATTCAACAAGTAAGGAAGGCTTAGTTAGGGTGTAACCGAACATTACATACTCAGCTGAGAGCTTGAGACAAATAAGGGAAAAGAATCATATAGGAAATTGAACCTAGGGTACCCTCTGAATGTGTTGTATGACGATGTGTATCAAATGGAAGATATTAAAGAGTATTTTAAGAGGGCGTGGTCATAGTTCTATAGTGGACTCAATCAGGGGACATAGCCGTACAAAGGTGGACCACGAGGGTGACCTAGATGTTGTTTACTTACGAGATGGTATCAATGAAAGGTGTTAATGAGTATTGATAAAGGGATGTCTATCTTAGTACCATAGGTGGACGACGCCATTCGAGATATCGCCGTAAAGGATGGACAGGGGTAACTCTAGAATTTGTTTGTACGATATGGTTTGTTCAAATGAAAGGTGTTAATGTGTATTTTAAAATGGGACGCTGGTGGTAGTTGTATAGTGAAGGCGTTTTCGTGACGATATCGACCAAATGTGAACCAGGGTGACCCAGAACATCATCTGTCGGTACGCAAATTTATTTATATATGTAATACCACGAGCAGTATTCCTGTCAAGATTTCAAGGGCTTTGATTTCGCCCTGCAGACTTTTTCATTTTCATCCACTTAATGTGCAAAGTTTTTTTCTAAAGTTTAATTTTGCTCAATAAACAATCCAATTACCATTTTCGTATTTGGTATAGAATTACTGGCACTTTTTCAATTTCGTATTTTTCGACTATCAAAAAAGTGGGCGTGGTCATAGTCGGATTTCGGCCATTTTTACACCAATACAAAGTGAGTACAGATAAGTACGTGAACTGAGTTAGTAAAGATATATCGGTTTTAGCTCAGTTATCGTGTTAACGGCCGAGCGGAAGGACAGACGCAGGGACTGTGTATAAAAACTGGGCGTGGCTCAACCGATTTCGCCGTTTTCACAGAAAACAGTTATCGTCCTAGAATCTAAGCCCCTGCCCAAATTTCACAAGGATTGGTAACTTTTTTTTCGACTTATGGCATTAAAAGTGTAGTAGACAAATTAAATGAAAAAGCGCAGAGCCACGCCCATTTTGAAATCTCTTTTCTTTTGTATTTTGTTACACCATATCATATTGTAGTTGAATGTTGACATAATTTACTTATATACTGTAAAGATTCTAAATTTTGTTAACATTCGACTTAAAATTTTTTTTTGTAAGCGGGCGTGGTCGTTCTCCGATTTTGCTTATTTTTATTAAGCATACATATAGTAATAGGAGTGACGTTCCTGCCAATTTCATCATGATATCTTCAACCACTGCCAAATTACAGCTTGAAAAACTTTTAAATACCTTCTTTTAAAATTGGGCGGTGCCCACGTCCATTGTCTAAATTTTTATAATTTTCTATTCTGCGTTCTATTCTAAGTTCAACTCACCTACTAAGTTTCATCGCTTTATCCGTCTTGGTAATGAATTATCGCACTTTTTCGTGTTTTTCGAAATTTCGATATCGAAAAAGTGGGCGTGGTTATACTCCGATATCGTTCATTTCAAATAGCGATCTGAGTTGAGTGCCCAGGAACCTAAGTACCAAATTTCATCAAGATACCTCAAAATTTACTCAAGTTATCGTGTTAACGGACGACGGACATGGCTCAATCAAATCTTTTTTCGATACTGTGATTTTGATATATGGAAGTCTATATCTTTCTCGATTCCTTTATATCTGTACAACCAACCCTTTTCCAATCAAAGTTAATATACCCTGTGACCTCTGACTCAACTGAGTATAAAAATATCACATTAAGTTTTACGTCCCGGTTGTAAACCATTAAGGTCCGCAGCTAGGGGATTACACAGTGATTACATTCAAATTGTGCTATGAAGGCTTGCCATATTAAAATATGATCTTTGACTTATGTGCGGTACCTGTTGTTGTTCTTTTTTTAGCGATAAGGACACTCGAGGAAGCCCTTGGGGGTGTTATAAATGTTGATGGCCCTTTACCGGATGCAGATCCGGTACGTTCCGGTAACAAGCACCAATAAGATACTAGCCTGAACATCTCGAGAACGATTTAGTATGGCAATAAAACCTCTAGCATATCGCCCTCCCATCCCCTATATCCATGAAGAACTTGGGGTCGCCATAGTCTCAGCTTTTAAAGAAACAGGATTCGCTACGTGTAGGTGAGGTTGACAATTGGGTTTGGAGGAACTATATATTGCGCCAACAACCCTTGGAAAGGGCTGCGCTACACAACCCCTTGAATCTATTTGGTATTTCCGACGCCTCCTCTGGCAGGCATACCTGCCACGGGTATATTCAATCCCCTTAGCCCGCTAACCCCTTATTCGTTTTCAATCACGACCGTAAAGTCACTCTCAAACCCGCAAAAATCGACTAGCTTCGGCAATAAATTGCTATCGAATGCGAAAAAATGCGCTTTCTGCCGGCAATATGTAATGTATTCGTCTGTCGGCAATTATAGGTGATCGGCTAACAGACGCGCACATAGGCATAACGCATTAAGTCTATCATTACTGTTGCCGCAACAGAGATTAAAGAAGCCATAGAACATGCTAAATTTTATAAAGCAGTACGCCCAGACGGAGTTGGCATGCTTTGAAACCTTCGCTTTAATGGATAAATATATCTTGCGTTCGTCTTCAATCTGTCCTTGTCCACTTCGGCTATCCCAGAAAACTTGAAAGTCCCGTGAAACCAGCTACCATAGGACACTCATATCACCTGGTAGCTCTGCTATCACATGGCCTTCGAAAAGAACATAGCAACACAAATGTGTTAAACGCCTTCAACACATACACATAAATTGTGGACTGAATAAAGACCCAACCATAAATAACTAATACTAGTAGCGCTAACCTTAGCTTTTGACTCTGTAAATTGCAGCACGTGAGCGACGCACCTACTTAGTGCAGCAAAGTTAGAGTTTAAGAGTGCAATGTGATTTCAACCCCCTTGCAACAACCCTTAATCGTATCCAACCGCGACCAAAATGTATATGTGATATTTGATACCTTGGTATTACCTTATTAAGGAATGAGACTGGAAAAAATAGAAAGTTTTATTGATAAGGACCAATCTAATATGCACGTTCATATTTACACGCCGATTTTCATGTCTAACTATATGTATGCCCTATTCCTGTTTTGTAGCTGTGTAAAATTAACTTGGCCCTAGGATATTTGTGCATTTCTAAGTTAAGATACCGAAAATTTAACTTTCGCATAAGTTGACGGAAATATTAAAGTTCATAAGCTAAAGGTTGGCTCAAAATTGTAAAGAAAAAAAGACAAACTTAAAGATATCGGAAAAAACTTGTGTGCATAAATAAAATTAAATAAGGGAAAGCATGGCTGAAGAGTAAAGCGGTTTTAGAAATACGCAAACAAAAAAATGTCAAACTCGCAGAGGCTACATTCTTTTGAGCCCAAATTACTACAGTTTTCATTACACAACTACGTCAACTTAACAAACTCTGATAAAATTCGATTGTCCATAGTTACAGGTCTTAGTTTAGCTTCCGAGCTTATTCTATAATTGGGCTAGATTTGGTGCCGAAGGTTTTAGTAATTTATCGGTGGTCGCCATGTTGTAGAGGTAGCGTTCTTGCCTACACGCCTAAGATCTTGAACTGAAGTCCAAATGTTTTACTAACATGGGTCCCCTATCGGCAATCGCTTGAAAAATACTCTTTGTGCTTTTTTGACGTTACAAGTTTCTAAGCGAAAACTCATCTGCCTTGCAGATGCCGTTCGGAAAAAGAGGCTCGGTCTGAATCTTCTCGAAGGTATATCGCGCCCAAATTGTTGTATTAATTAACAAGTAAGGAAGGTTAAGTTCGGGTGTAACCGAACATTACATACTCAGTTGAGAGCTGTGGAGACAAAGTAAGGGAAATCACCATGTTGTAAAAGAACCTAGGGTAACCCTGAAATATGTTTGTATGACATGTGTATCAAATGAAAGGCATTAAAGAGTATTTTATGAGGGAGTGGGCCAAAGTTCTATAGGGGGACGCCATTTAGGGATATTGCCATAAAGGTGGATCAGGTTTGACTCTAGAATTTATTTGTACGATATGGGTAACAAATTAAAGGGTATTAATGAGGGTTTTAAAAGGACGTGGTGGTAGTTGTATAGGTGGTCGCCTTTTCGAGATATCGCCATAAAGGTGGACCAGGGGTGACTCTAGAATGCGTTGTACAATATGGATATCAAACGAAAGGTGTTAATGAGTATTATAAAAGGGTAGTGTTCCTTAGTTCCATAGGTGGAGGACGCCGTTTCGAGATATCGCCATAAAGGTGGACCAGGGGTGACCCTAGAATTTGTTTGTACGATATGGGTATCAATGAAAGGGTTAATGAGTATTATAAAAGGGAGTGATCCTTAGTTCCATAGGCGGACGCCGTTCGAGATATCGCCATAAGGTGGACCAGGGGTGACCCTAGATTTGTGTTTGTATGATATGTGGTATGTCAAGTGAAAGGTGTTAATGTAGAGTATTATAAAAGGGAGTGATCCTTAGTTCCATAGGTGGACGCCGTTTCGAGATATCGCCATAAAGGTGGACCAGGGGTGACCCTAGAATTGTTTGTACGATATGGGTATCAAAGAAAGGTGTTAATGAGTATTATAAAAGGGAGTGATCCTTAATTCCATAGGTGGACAGCCGTTTCGAGATATCAGCCATAAAGGTGGACCAGGGGTGACCCTAGAATTTGTTTGTACGATATGGGTATCAATGAAAGGTGTTCATGAGTGATTATAAAGGGAGTGATCCTTAGTCCATAGGTGGACGCCGTTTCGAGATATCTCAGTAAAGGTGGACCAGGGGTGACCTTAGAATTTTGTTTGTACGATATGGGTATCAATGAAGGTGTTAATGAGTATTATAAAAGGGAGTGATCCTTAGTTCCATAGGTGGACGCGCGTTTCGAGATATCGCCATAAAGGTGGACCAGGGGTGACCCTAGAATTTGTTGTACGATATGGGTATCAAATGAGGTGTTAATGAGTATTATAAAAGGGAGTGATCCTTAGTTCCATAGGCGGACGCCGTTTCGAGATATCGCCATAAAAGGTGGACCAGGGGTGACCCTAGAATTTGTTTGTACGGATATGGGTATCAAGTGAAAGGTGTTAATGAGTATTATAAAAGGGAGTGATCCTTAGTTCCATAGGTGGAACGCTCGTTTCGAGATATCTCCATATAAGGTGGACCAGGGTGATCCTAGAATTTGTTTGTACAATATGGGTATCAAACGAAAGATGTTAATGAGTATTATAAAAGGGAGTGATCCTTAGTTCCATAGGTAGACGCCGTTTCGAGATATCGCCATAAGGTGGACAGGGGTGACTCTAGAATGCGTTTGTGCAATATGGGTATCAAACGAAGGTGTTAATGAGTATTTGATAAAAGGAGTGATCCTTAGTTCCATAGGCGGACGCCGTTTCGAGATATCGCCATAAGGTGGACCCAGGGGTGACCCTAGAATGTGTTTGTACGATATGGGTATCAAATGAGAAGGTGTTAATGAGTATTATAAAAGGGAGTGATCCTTAGTCCATAGGTGGACGCCGTTTCGAGATATCTCCATAAGGTGGACCAGGTGTGACCCTAGAATTTGTTTGTACGATATGGGTATCAAATGAAAGGTGTTAATGAGTATTTAAAAGGGAGTGATCCTTAATTCTATAGGTGGACGCCGTTTCGAGATATCGCCATAA
>JARSSU010028509.1:0-13406 GCA_029619165.1 Eurosta solidaginis
ACGCAATATGTAGGCTACACGAGAACGGAGACGTCGAGTAACCAAAACAAATGCGTTAAACAAATTCGTACACGTTATTTATCAATTTAACTCTAGAATTAAAGGATATACAACGAGAAACAACGTTTGACAACCTTTAAACAGTTTTAATAACTATCTCAAAAATTATCGCTCTGATGCAAACAACTGATGAGTTATCTACTTAAATTTGATGAACAAAACGACTTACGTATTTTAAACATGCTAACCTTTAGCCCGGTAAGCAAATTAAAAAAAAACGCAATATGTAGGCTACACGAGAACGGAGACGTCGAGTAACCAAAACAAATGCGTTAAACAAATTCGTACACGTTATTTATCATTTAACTCTAGAATTAAAGGATATACAACGAGAAACAACGTTTGACAACCTTTAAACAGTTTTAATAACTATCTCAAAAATTATCGCTCTGATGCAAACAACTGATGAGTTATCTACTTAAATTTGATGAACAAAACGACTTACGTATTTTAAACATGCTAACCTTTAGCCCGGTAAGCAAATTAAAAAAAAACGCAATATGTAGGCTACACGAGAACGGAGACGTCGAGTAACCAAAACAAATGCGTTAAACAAATTCGTACACGTTATTTATCAATTTAACTCTAGAATTAAAGGATATACAACGAGAAACAACGTTTGACAACCTTTAAACAGTTTTAATAACTATCTCAAAAATTATCGCTCTGATGCAAACAACTGATGAGTTTATCTACTTAAATTTGATGAACAAAACGACTTACGTATTTTAAACATGCTAACCTTTAGCCCGGTAAGCAAATTAAAAAAAAACGCAATATGTAGGCTACACGAGAACGGAGACGTCGAGTAACCAAAACAAATGCGTTAAACAAATTCGTACACGTTATTTATCAATTTAACTCTAGAATTAAAGGATATACAACGAGAAACAACGTTTGACAACCTTTAAACAGTTTTAATAACTATCTCAAAAATTATCGCTCTGATGCAAACAACTGATGAGTTATCTACTTAAATTTGATGAACAAAACGACTTACGTATTTTAAACATGCTAACCTTTAGCCCGGTAAGCAAATTAAAAAAAAACGCAATATGTAGGCTACACGAGAACGGAGACGTCGAGTAACCAAAACAAATGCGTTAAACAAATTCGTACACGTTATTTATCAATTTAACTCTAGAATTAAAGGATATACAACGAGAAACAACGTTTGACAACCTTTAAACAGTTTTAATAACTATCTCAAAAATTATCGCTCTGATGCAAACAACTGATGAGTTATCTACTTAAATTTGATGAACAAAACGACTTACGTATTTTAAACATGCTAACCTTTAGCCCGGTAAGCAAATTAAAAAAAAACGCAATATGTAGGCTACACGAGAACGGAGACGTCGAGTAACCAAAACAAATGCGTTAAACAAATTCGTACACGTTATTTATCAATTTAACTCTAGAATTAAAGGATATACAACGAGAAACAACGTTTGACAACCTTTAAACAGTTTTAATAACTATCTCAAAAATTATCGCTCTGATGCAAACAACTGATGAGTTATCTACTTAAATTTGATGAACAAAACGACTTACGTATTTTAAACATGCTAACCTTTAGCCCGGTAAGCAAATTAAAAAAAAACGCAATATGTAGGCTACACGAGAACGGAGACGTCGAGTAACCAAAACAAATGCGTTAAACAAATTCGTACACGTTATTTATCAATTTAACTCTAGAATTAAAGGATATACAACGAGAAACAACGTTTGACAACCTTTAAACAGTTTTAATAACTATCTCAAAAATTGTCGCTCTGATGCAAACAACTGATGAGTTATCTACTTAAATTTGATGAACAAAACGACTTACGTATTTTAAACATGCTAACCTTTAGCCCGGTAAGCAAATTAAAAAAAAACGCAATATGTAGGCTACACGAGAACGGAGACGTCGAGTAACCAAAACAAATGCGTTAAACAAATTCGTACACGTTATTTATCAATTTAACTCTAGAATTAAAGGATATACAACGAGAAACAACGTTTGACAACCTTTAAACAGTTTTAATAACTATCTCAAAAATTATCGCTCTGATGCAAACAACTGATGAGTTATCTACTTAAATTTGATGAACAAAACGACTTACGTATTTTAAACATGCTAACCTTTAGCCCGGTAAGCAAATTAAAAAAAAACGCAATATGTAGGCTACACGAGAACGGAGACGTCGAGTAACCAAAACAAATGCGTTAAACAAATTCGTACACGTTATTTATCAATTTAACTCTAGAATTAAAGGATATACAACGAGAAACAACGTTTGACAACCTTTAAACAGTTTTAATAACTATCTCAAAAATTATCGCTCTGATGCAAACAACTGATGAGTTATCTACTTAAATTTGATGAACAAAACGACTTACGTATTTTAAACATGCTAACCTTTAGCCCGGTAAGCAAATTAAAAAAAAACGCAATATGTAGGCTACACGAGAACGGAGACGTCGAGTAACCAAAACAAATGCGTTAAACAAATTCGTACACGTTATTTATCAATTTAACTCTAGAATTAAAGGATATACAACGAGAAACAACGTTTGACAACCTTTAAACAGTTTTAATAACTATCTCAAAAATTATCGCTCTGATGCAAACAACTGATGAGTTATCTACTTAAATTTGATGAACAAAACGACTTACGTATTTTAAACATGCTAACCTTTAGCCCGGTAAGCAAATTAAAAAAAAACGCAATATGTAGGCTACACGAGAACGGAGACGTCGAGTAACCAAAACAAATGCGTTAAACAAATTCGTACACGTTATTTATCAATTTAACTCTAGAATTAAAGGATATACAACGAGAAACAACGTTTGACAACCTTTAAACAGTTTTAATAACTATCTCAAAAATTATCGCTCTGATGCAAACAACTGATGAGTTATCTACTTAAATTTGATGAACAAAACGACTTACGTATTTTAAACATGCTAACCTTTAGCCCGGTAAGCAAATTAAAAAAAAACGCAATATGTAGGCTACACGAGAACGGAGACGTCGAGTAACCAAAACAAATGCGTTAAACAAATTCGTACACGTTATTTATCAATTTAACTCTAGAATTAAAGGATATACAACGAGAAACAACGTTTGACAACCTTTAAACAGTTTTAATAACTATCTCAAAAATTGTCGCTCTGATGCAAACAACTGATGAGTTATCTACTTAAATTTGATGAACAAAACGACTTACGTATTTTAAACATGCTAACCTTTAGCCCGGTAAGCAAATTAAAAAAAAACGCAATATGTAGGCTACACGAGAACGGAGACGTCGAGTAACCAAAACAAATGCGTTAAACAAATTCGTACACGTTATTTATCAATTTAACTCTAGAATTAAAGGATATACAACGAGAAACAACGTTTGACAACCTTTAAACAGTTTTAATAACTATCTCAAAAATTATCGCTCTGATGCAAACAACTGATGAGTTATCTACTTAAATTTGATGAACAAAACGACTTACGTATTTTAAACATGCTAACCTTTAGCCCGGTAAGCAAATTAAAAAAAAACGCAATATGTAGGCTACACGAGAACGGAGACGTCGAGTAACCAAAACAAATGCGTTAAACAAATTCGTACACGTTATTTATCAATTTAACTCTAGAATTAAAGGATATACAACGAGAAACAACGTTTGACAACCTTTAAACAGTTTTAATAACTATCTCAAAAATTGTCGCTCTGATGCAAACAACTGATGAGTTATCTACTTAAATTTGATGAACAAAACGACTTACGTATTTTAAACATGCTAACCTTTAGCCCGGTAAGCAAATTAAAAAAAAACGCAATATGTAGGCTACACGAGAACGGAGACGTCGAGTAACCAAAACAAATGCGTTAAACAAATTCGTACACGTTATTTATCAATTTAACTCTAGAATTAAAGGATATACAACGAGAAACAACGTTTGACAACCTTTAAACAGTTTTAATAACTATCTCAAAAATTATCGCTCTGATGCAAACAACTGATGAGTTATCTACTTAAATTTGATGAACAAAACGACTTACGTATTTTAAACATGCTAACCTTTAGCCCGGTAAGCAAATTAAAAAAAAACGCAATATGTAGGCTACACGAGAACGGAGACGTCGAGTAACCAAAACAAATGCGTTAAACAAATTCGTACACGTTATTTATCAATTTAACTCTAGAATTAAAGGATATACAACGAGAAACAACGTTTGACAACCTTTAAACAGTTTTAATAACTATCTCAAAAATTATCGCTCTGATGCAAACAACTGATGAGTTATCTACTTAAATTTGATGAACAAAACGACTTACGTATTTTAAACATGCTAACCTTTAGCCCGGTAAGCAAATTAAAAAAAAACGCAATATGTAGGCTACACGAGAACGGAGACGTCGAGTAACCAAAACAAATGCGTTAAACAAATTCGTACACGTTATTTATCAATTTAACTCTAGAATTAAAGGATATACAACGAGAAACAACGTTTGACAACCTTTAAACAGTTTTAATAACTATCTCAAAAATTATCGCTCTGATGCAAACAACTGATGAGTTATCTACTTAAATTTGATGAACAAAACGACTTACGTATTTTAAACATGCTAACCTTTAGCCCGGTAAGCAAATTAAAAAAAAACGCAATATGTAGGCTACACGAGAACGGAGACGTCGAGTAACCAAAACAAATGCGTTAAACAAATTCGTACACGTTATTTATCAATTTAACTCTAGAATTAAAGGATATACAACGAGAAACAACGTTTGACAACCTTTAAACAGTTTTAATAACTATCTCAAAAATTATCGCTCTGATGCAAACAACTGATGAGTTATCTACTTAAATTTGATGAACAAAACGACTTACGTATTTTAAACATGCTAACCTTTAGCCCGGTAAGCAAATTAAAAAAAAACGCAATATGTAGGCTACACGAGAACGGAGACGTCGAGTAACCAAAACAAATGCGTTAAACAAATTCGTACACGTTATTTATCAATTTAACTCTAGAATTAAAGGATATACAACGAGAAACAACGTTTGACAACCTTTAAACAGTTTTAATAACTATCTCAAAAATTATCGCTCTGATGCAAACAACTGATGAGTTATCTACTTAAATTTGATGAACAAAACGACTTACGTATTTTAAACATGCTAACCTTTAGCCCGGTAAGCAAATTAAAAAAAAACGCAATATGTAGGCTACACGAGAACGGAGACGTCGAGTAACCAAAACAAATGCGTTAAACAAATTCGTACACGTTATTTATCAATTTAACTCTAGAATTAAAGGATATACAACGAGAAACAACGTTTGACAACCTTTAAACAGTTTTAATAACTATCTCAAAAATTATCGCTCTGATGCAAACAACTGATGAGTTATCTACTTAAATTTGATGAACAAAACGACTTACGTATTTTAAACATGCTAACCTTTAGCCCGGTAAGCAAATTAAAAAAAAACGCAATATGTAGGCTACACGAGAACGGAGACGTCGAGTAACCAAAACAAATGCGTTAAACAAATTCGTACACGTTATTTATCAATTTAACTCTAGAATTAAAGGATATACAACGAGAAACAACGTTTGACAACCTTTAAACAGTTTTAATAACTATCTCAAAAATTATCGCTCTGATGCAAACAACTGATGAGTTATCTACTTAAATTTGATGAACAAAACGACTTACGTATTTTAAACATGCTAACCTTTAGCCCGGTAAGCAAATTAAAAAAAAACGCAATATGTAGGCTACACGAGAACGGAGACGTCGAGTAACCAAAACAAATGCGTTAAACAAATTCGTACACGTTATTTATCAATTTAACTCTAGAATTAAAGGATATACAACGAGAAACAACGTTTGACAACCTTTAAACAGTTTTAATAACTATCTCAAAAATTATCGCTCTGATGCAAACAACTGATGAGTTATCTACTTAAATTTGATGAACAAAACGACTTACGTATTTTAAACATGCTAACCTTTAGCCCGGTAAGCAAATTAAAAAAAAACGCAATATGTAGGCTACACGAGAACGGAGACGTCGAGTAACCAAAACAAATGCGTTAAACAAATTCGTACACGTTATTTATCAATTTAACTCTAGAATTAAAGGATATACAACGAGAAACAACGTTTGACAACCTTTAAACAGTTTTAATAACTATCTCAAAAATTATCGCTCTGATGCAAACAACTGATGAGTTATCTACTTAAATTTGATGAACAAAACGACTTACGTATTTTAAACATGCTAACCTTTAGCCCGGTAAGCAAATTAAAAAAAAACGCAATATGTAGGCTACACGAGAACGGAGACGTCGAGTAACCAAAACAAATGCGTTAAACAAATTCGTACACGTTATTTATCAATTTAACTCTAGAATTAAAGGATATACAACGAGAAACAACGTTTGACAACCTTTAAACAGTTTTAATAACTATCTCAAAAATTGTCGCTCTGATGCAAACAACTGATGAGTTATCTACTTAAATTTGATGAACAAAACGACTTACGTATTTTAAACATGCTAACCTTTAGCCCGGTAAGCAAATTAAAAAAAAACGCAATATGTAGGCTACACGAGAACGGAGACGTCGAGTAACCAAAACAAATGCGTTAAACAAATTCGTACACGTTATTTATCAATTTAACTCTAGAATTAAAGGATATACAACGAGAAACAACGTTTGACAACCTTTAAACAGTTTTAATAACTATCTCAAAAATTATCGCTCTGATGCAAACAACTGATGAGTTATCTACTTAAATTTGATGAACAAAACGACTTACGTATTTTAAACATGCTAACCTTTAGCCCGGTAAGCAAATTAAAAAAAAACGCAATATGTAGGCTACACGAGAACGGAGACGTCGAGTAACCAAAACAAATGCGTTAAACAAATTCGTACACGTTATTTATCAATTTAACTCTAGAATTAAAGGATATACAACGAGAAACAACGTTTGACAACCTTTAAACAGTTTTAATAACTATCTCAAAAATTATCGCTCTGATGCAAACAACTGATGAGTTATCTACTTAAATTTGATGAACAAAACGACTTACGTATTTTAAACATGCTAACCTTTAGCCCGGTAAGCAAATTAAAAAAAAACGCAATATGTAGGCTACACGAGAACGGAGACGTCGAGTAACCAAAACAAATGCGTTAAACAAATTCGTACACGTTATTTATCAATTTAACTCTAGAATTAAAGGATATACAACGAGAAACAACGTTTGACAACCTTTAAACAGTTTTAATAACTATCTCAAAAATTATCGCTCTGATGCAAACAACTGATGAGTTATCTACTTAAATTTGATGAACAAAACGACTTACGTATTTTAAACATGCTAACCTTTAGCCCGGTAAGCAAATTAAAAAAAAACGCAATATGTAGGCTACACGAGAACGGAGACGTCGAGTAACCAAAACAAATGCGTTAAACAAATTCGTACACGTTATTTATCAATTTAACTCTAGAATTAAAGGATATACAACGAGAAACAACGTTTGACAACCTTTAAACAGTTTTAATAACTATCTCAAAAATTATCGCTCTGATGCAAACAACTGATGAGTTATCTACTTAAATTTGATGAACAAAACGACTTACGTATTTTAAACATGCTAACCTTTAGCCCGGTAAGCAAATTAAAAAAAAACGCAATATGTAGGCTACACGAGAACGGAGACGTCGAGTAACCAAAACAAATGCGTTAAACAAATTCGTACACGTTATTTATCAATTTAACTCTAGAATTAAAGGATATACAACGAGAAACAACGTTTGACAACCTTTAAACAGTTTTAATAACTATCTCAAAAATTATCGCTCTGATGCAAACAACTGATGAGTTATCTACTTAAATTTGATGAACAAAACGACTTACGTATTTTAAACATGCTAACCTTTAGCCCGGTAAGCAAATTAAAAAAAAACGCAATATGTAGGCTACACGAGAACGGAGACGTCGAGTAACCAAAACAAATGCGTTAAACAAATTCGTACACGTTATTTATCAATTTAACTCTAGAATTAAAGGATATACAACGAGAAACAACGTTTGACAACCTTTAAACAGTTTTAATAACTATCTCAAAAATTATCGCTCTGATGCAAACAACTGATGAGTTATCTACTTAAATTTGATGAACAAAACGACTTACGTATTTTAAACATGCTAACCTTTAGCCCGGTAAGCAAATTAAAAAAAAACGCAATATGTAGGCTACACGAGAACGGAGACGTCGAGTAACCAAAACAAATGCGTTAAACAAATTCGTACACGTTATTTATCAATTTAACTCTAGAATTAAAGGATATACAACGAGAAACAACGTTTGACAACCTTTAAACAGTTTTAATAACTATCTCAAAAATTATCGCTCTGATGCAAACAACTGATGAGTTATCTACTTAAATTTGATGAACAAAACGACTTACGTATTTTAAACATGCTAACCTTTAGCCCGGTAAGCAAATTAAAAAAAAACGCAATATGTAGGCTACACGAGAACGGAGACGTCGAGTAACCAAAACAAATGCGTTAAACAAATTCGTACACGTTATTTATCAATTTAACTCTAGAATTAAAGGATATACAACGAGAAACAACGTTTGACAACCTTTAAACAGTTTTAATAACTATCTCAAAAATTGTCGCTCTGATGCAAACAACTGATGAGTTATCTACTTAAATTTGATGAACAAAACGACTTACGTATTTTAAACATGCTAACCTTTAGCCCGGTAAGCAAATTAAAAAAAAACGCAATATGTAGGCTACACGAGAACGGAGACGTCGAGTAACCAAAACAAATGCGTTAAACAAATTCGTACACGTTATTTATCAATTTAACTCTAGAATTAAAGGATATACAACGAGAAACAACGTTTGACAACCTTTAAACAGTTTTAATAACTATCTCAAAAATTATCGCTCTGATGCAAACAACTGATGAGTTATCTACTTAAATTTGATGAACAAAACGACTTACGTATTTTAAACATGCTAACCTTTAGCCCGGTAAGCAAATTAAAAAAAAACGCAATATGTAGGCTACACGAGAACGGAGACGTCGAGTAACCAAAACAAATGCGTTAAACAAATTCGTACACGTTATTTATCAATTTAACTCTAGAATTAAAGGATATACAACGAGAAACAACGTTTGACAACCTTTAAACAGTTTTAATAACTATCTCAAAAATTATCGCTCTGATGCAAACAACTGATGAGTTATCTACTTAAATTTGATGAACAAAACGACTTACGTATTTTAAACATGCTAACCTTTAGCCCGGTAAGCAAATTAAAAAAAAACGCAATATGTAGGCTACACGAGAACGGAGACGTCGAGTAACCAAAACAAATGCGTTAAACAAATTCGTACACGTTATTTATCAATTTAACTCTAGAATTAAAGGATATACAACGAGAAACAACGTTTGACAACCTTTAAACAGTTTTAATAACTATCTCAAAAATTATCGCTCTGATGCAAACAACTGATGAGTTATCTACTTAAATTTGATGAACAAAACGACTTACGTATTTTAAACATGCTAACCTTTAGCCCGGTAAGCAAATTAAAAAAAAACGCAATATGTAGGCTACACGAGAACGGAGACGTCGAGTAACCAAAACAAATGCGTTAAACAAATTCGTACACGTTATTTATCAATTTAACTCTAGAATTAAAGGATATACAACGAGAAACAACGTTTGACAACCTTTAAACAGTTTTAATAACTATCTCAAAAATTATCGCTCTGATGCAAACAACTGATGAGTTATCTACTTAAATTTGATGAACAAAACGACTTACGTATTTTAAACATGCTAACCTTTAGCCCGGTAAGCAAATTAAAAAAAAACGCAATATGTAGGCTACACGAGAACGGAGACGTCGAGTAACCAAAACAAATGCGTTAAACAAATTCGTACACGTTATTTATCAATTTAACTCTAGAATTAAAGGATATACAACGAGAAACAACGTTTGACAACCTTTAAACAGTTTTAATAACTATCTCAAAAATTATCGCTCTGATGCAAACAACTGATGAGTTATCTACTTAAATTTGATGAACAAAACGACTTACGTATTTTAAACATGCTAACCTTTAGCCCGGTAAGCAAATTAAAAAAAAACGCAATATGTAGGCTACACGAGAACGGAGACGTCGAGTAACCAAAACAAATGCGTTAAACAAATTCGTACACGTTATTTATCAATTTAACTCTAGAATTAAAGGATATACAACGAGAAACAACGTTTGACAACCTTTAAACAGTTTTAATAACTATCTCAAAAATTATCGCTCTGATGCAAACAACTGATGAGTTATCTACTTAAATTTGATGAACAAAACGACTTACGTATTTTAAACATGCTAACCTTTAGCCCGGTAAGCAAATTAAAAAAAAACGCAATATGTAGGCTACACGAGAACGGAGACGTCGAGTAACCAAAACAAATGCGTTAAACAAATTCGTACACGTTATTTATCAATTTAACTCTAGAATTAAAGGATATACAACGAGAAACAACGTTTGACAACCTTTAAACAGTTTTAATAACTATCTCAAAAATTGTCGCTCTGATGCAAACAACTGATGAGTTATCTACTTAAATTTGATGAACAAAACGACTTACGTATTTTAAACATGCTAACCTTTAGCCCGGTAAGCAAATTAAAAAAAAACGCAATATGTAGGCTACACGAGAACGGAGACGTCGAGTAACCAAAACAAATGCGTTAAACAAATTCGTACACGTTATTTATCAATTTAACTCTAGAATTAAAGGATATACAACGAGAAACAACGTTTGACAACCTTTAAACAGTTTTAATAACTATCTCAAAAATTATCGCTCTGATGCAAACAACTGATGAGTTATCTACTTAAATATGATGAACAAAACGACTTACGTATTTTAAACATGCTAACCTTTAGCCCGGTAAGCAAATTAAAAAAAAACGCAATATGTAGGCTACACGAGAACGGAGACGTCGAGTAACCAAAACAAATGCGTTAAACAAATTCGTACACGTTATTTATCAATTTAACTCTAGAATTAAAGGATATACAACGAGAAACAACGTTTGACAACCTTTAAACAGTTTTAATAACTATCTCAAAAATTATCGCTCTGATGCAAACAACTGATGAGTTATCTACTTAAATTTGATGAACAAAACGACTTACGTATTTTAAACATGCTAACCTTTAGCCCGGTAAGCAAATTAAAAAAAAACGCAATATGTAGGCTACACGAGAACGGAGACGTCGAGTAACCAAAACAAATGCGTTAAACAAATTCGTACACGTTATTTATCAATTTAACTCTAGAATTAAAGGATATACAACGAGAAACAACGTTTGACAACCTTTAAACAGTTTTAATAACTATCTCAAAAATTATCGCTCTGATGCAAACAACTGATGAGTTATCTACTTAAATTTGATGAACAAAACGACTTACGTATTTTAAACATGCTAACCTTTAGCCCGGTAAGCAAATTAAAAAAAAACGCAATATGTAGGCTACACGAGAACGGAGACGTCGAGTAACCAAAACAAATGCGTTAAACAAATTCGTACACGTTATTTATCAATTTAACTCTAGAATTAAAGGATATACAACGAGAAACAACGTTTGACAACCTTTAAACAGTTTTAATAACTATCTCAAAAATTATCGCTCTGATGCAAACAACTGATGAGTTATCTACTTAAATTTGATGAACAAAACGACTTACGTATTTTAAACATGCTAACCTTTAGCCCGGTAAGCAAATTAAAAAAAAACGCAATATGTAGGCTACACGAGAACGGAGACGTCGAGTAACCAAAACAAATGCGTTAAACAAATTCGTACACGTTATTTATCAATTTAACTCTAGAATTAAAGGATATACAACGAGAAACAACGTTTGACAACCTTTAAACAGTTTTAATAACTATCTCAAAAATTATCGCTCTGATGCAAACAACTGATGAGTTATCTACTTAAATTTGATGAACAAAACGACTTACGTATTTTAAACATGCTAACCTTTAGCCCGGTAAGCAAATTAAAAAAAAACGCAATATGTAGGCTACACGAGAACGGAGACGTCGAGTAACCAAAACAAATGCGTTAAACAAATTCGTACACGTTATTTATCAATTTAACTCTAGAATTAAAGGATATACAACGAGAAACAACGTTTGACAACCTTTAAACAGTTTTAATAACTATCTCAAAAATTGTCGCTCTGATGCAAACAACTGATGAGTTATCTACTTAAATTTGATGAACAAAACGACTTACGTATTTTAAACATGCTAACCTTTAGCCCGGTAAGCAAATTAAAAAAAAACGCAATATGTAGGCTACACGAGAACGGAGACGTCGAGTAACCAAAACAAATGCGTTAAACAAATTCGTACACGTTATTTATCATTTAACTCTAGAATTAAAGGATATACAACGAGAAACAACGTTTGACAACCTTTAAACAGTTTTAATAACTATCTCAAAAATTATCGCTCTGATGCAAACAACTGATGAGTTATCTACTTAAATTTGATGAACAAAACGACTTACGTATTTTAAACATGCTAACCTTTAGCCCGGTAAGCAAATTAAAAAAAAACGCAATATGTAGGCTACACGAGAACGGAGACGTCGAGTAACCAAAACAAATGCGTTAAACAAATTCGTACACGTTATTTATCAATTTAACTCTAGAATTAAAGGATATACAACGAGAAACAACGTTTGACAACCTTTAAACAGTTTTAATAACTATCTCAAAAATTGTCGCTCTGATGCAAACAACTGATGAGTTATCTACTTAAATTTGATGAACAAAACGACTTACGTATTTTAAACATGCTAACCTTTAGCCCGGTAAGCAAATTAAAAAAAAACGCAATATGTAGGCTACACGAGAACGGAGACGTCGAGTAACCAAAACAAATGCGTTAAACAAATTCGTACACGTTATTTATCAATTTAACTCTAGAATTAAAGGATATACAACGAGAAACAACGTTTGACAACCTTTAAACAGTTTTAATAACTATCTCAAAAATTATCGCTCTGATGCAAACAACTGATGAGTTATCTACTTAAATTTGATGAACAAAACGACTTACGTATTTTAAACATGCTAACCTTTAGCCCGGTAAGCAAATTAAAAAAAAACGCAATATGTAGGCTACACGAGAACGGAGACGTCGAGTAACCAAAACAAATGCGTTAAACAAATTCGTACACGTTATTTATCAATTTAACTCTAGAATTAAAGGATATAC
>JARSSU010028513.1:0-37534 GCA_029619165.1 Eurosta solidaginis
AAAAGTGGCACGAAAGGCTTGGCGTATATAGCCAGAAGTCGGGTATGAGCGGGCCGAGAGAGAACGCATAAATACCGCGCAGAACCAAGGGCTACCACAAGTCGAGGTTCAGAAAAGATAGGCTTTTTCGTAATTACTGCGACTCTAATTCCACCTAAAAAAGAAATCAAGGATGGAAATTTTTAACAGCTCGAAGCTTCAAATGTCATCAAATACTTACGTTTACGTCATAAACTTTTGAGATAAGATATTCATTATGATGATAAGTGATTCAAAAAACATGAAAATTTGCTTCCTCACACAAAGTACCTATATATTTTTATGCTCAGCGTGCTTTGCACACAGATTATATTAACTTTGATTGGATAACGGTTGGTTGTACAGGTACAAAGGAATCGAGATAGATATAGACTTCCATATACCAAAATCAATGGGCGGTGCCACGTGTTATATAAAAAAGTAATTTATCTGAAATGAAATGTGGAATTGAAGCTCACGCTGAGTATATAATGTTCGGTTACACCCGAACTTAGCCACCTTTACTTGTTTATTTTATATTTATCTTAAAAATCGCTTAGGTATGTATATCTGGTCATTATATATTTCTAATCTTATACAGCCGATTATTTGGATACTACGAATGGGATAAGATTATTGCTCGGTTCCATTCATGAATGGTATGAATTCTTCCCATCCTTGCTTGTTTTAAATAGGAAAAGCAAAGTAAGTAGTGGTAGTAGATCAGCGTACGCCGGTGTGCCACCGCCGCCGGTAAAATATGGACCCTACGCCGCCAACATTAAAGTGATCGCCGTAAACGTCTTGTGCTAGCACACAGTGTGTTTTTGTGTTCATATAATAAATATTGCATTGTGCTTTATCTTCATCTTTTTAGCAGCAAAGATGCAAACTTAACAAAAAGAACATGAAAAAAAGAAAGCTTAATTAAAAAAAAATTGTCAAGTTTGCTTCATTTTATGGCTCATTAACTGCTCGATTGCTTGCTCGTTGGCCCATTTTAAACCGACTAAGAACTGATTAAAGAGTGTGGCTTTTTTGTAGGGGGCCTTGCATGTCAGAAATGCGCTGTAAAAACCTTTTTCTTACACATGTTTGATGTTAGCTGCAGCCTTGTCAAACAAGTAGTCCAAACATCTTGATAAAATAACATAGAAGTGTGTGCTTTGTTCCCTAAAATGCAAACTTTTTTCTATCGAATATCTTTTGAGACCGATTTTTCTACGATTATGTGAAGAACTTTACGCTGTTTGTATGCAAAGCCTTAATTATTTTTGAAATACCTACATTTCCACGTTAAAAAAAAGTCACCCAACTATGCGGTGGGTTTTGTCGAAGGCTGAGGTAGCACTCAGTCAATCCAGGGTCGAGTTTAAGTCCCATAGATCCCCACTTAATAAGACCAAAAAATGTATCCGAACATACACGGCTTGAAGTGTAAGGAGGGCAGCAACTTTCCGTACCAAGACAGTGGTTGGAGAGAGCCAAATGGCCTGACGTAGCAGTATTAGAAGCACGGAGCAGATTAGGTTGGATGGTGTCGAAGGTTAGCCCTGCAGGAAGGTTATTGGAAATCAGCCAAACATTGTAGCAGCGGGGGATCAGGGTAGCAACAGCCAAACGGTAATGTGATATTATCAGGGATTTGGACAGCGACAGCTGGGTAGTTGGGAAATCAACAGCGTTCGTAAGGCAACGGAGCGCGTACCATTTCCGTAGCCAGTGAAAGGAGCGTAGGTAGTAGGAGTTATGCTTGACAACCTTCGGCCAGTTGCGGCTTTTCATGGGGCGAACGCGGAGTCGTTACCTTATGATATCTTGCCTATGGCAACGAGACTGTTGTCACGCAGTACATAGCGTGTGAAACATAGACAGAGCGTACATAGACCGTCGCTTATAAGGCCATAACAAACTAAGAAAGCCAAATACACACACAAGTAAAGGCCCGAACACATAATATTTCAGGTGCAGCATCGTGCGCTGACAGCTGAGAAGATTGCGTGCGTTTGCATGGGGAGCGACACAGAGGCTATTTGTTGAATGCGGCCAGCATGGGGTATAATAGCCTAACTCATATTTGAAGCACCTAAATTTATTCCTTTATTTCTACGTTAAAAATGGAGCACCAAATCTGGGGTATTACAGCCCCCGCACTGTTATCGACATTACATTGAGCTCTGAACGTGATAAATGATTGGATGGTCATTGATACACTATCCTTCTCCTATCATGTGTGTATCAGCTTCAGAGTCTCCCTTAAAATGGTAAAGAAGGGAGAACACTTAGAAACCCTAAGTCAATGAACAAAATTCCAGAAATATATGTACTTATAGAAACAAAACTAGGACAACCCAAAGAGGTTGCCAATGTGGATGTACTAGAGATATCCGATGAATTCCCATCAAGCAGTTGTGACTGTGTCTAAGGAGACTCAAAGAAAAAGCAAAACCACCGTATTGGAACTTAGTTTTCTTAGAAAGCAGGTAAATGAAATGTTTAAGCTGTCAAAGGTCGCGGAGTGCATGAACGTGTATAGGGATCTGTTGAGGATCTACAACCGTTAAACTTCCTTCGCAAAGAGAGTCTCATGGAAAAATGTCTGTGCGGACATCGAGAGTGAAACAACTCGATTGAGGAAAGTCCTAGCAAGGGTAGTATGGTCCAGCAACTAAAAAAGAAAGAGAAATGGCTACGGAGAAGTGACGGGTTTAGTAAGGCACTTTTCCCATCGGCAGTTGATTCAGAAGATCCAGCAGACAGCACTTACACTTCAATCACGGAGCCGGTAGTGTTGGGCTTGGTTACTGATACCAAGATCGAAGAAGAAGACTTTCTCTAAGTTTAAACCAGCTGGCCCAGATGGCATATTCCCTGCAATGCTACAAACTTCGAGTAGAGTGATGGGTGCATAAGACTGAATCATGTAATGCACTATTGGAGAGCCAAAGACGGTGAGGGTCGGTCATATGTATCATAGGCCCATTATCCTAACATTATTTCTGCTCAAAAGCTATGAGAGGCTGATAGATGTGTATATAAAGCCCAACATTGATAAAAATTGTTATCGTCAACATGCGTACACCGATAGACACGGCACTGAGGCCCGTCAAACTTACGGCGTACGCAGGTGGCGTTGCAGTGATCATAAGTGGAAAGTGCCTTCCAAAATATACAAAGGTACAAAGGCTTCTAATGTCGAGTTGACCGATATTGCGGAAAAGACGGATATCGTCTTGTTTACTAAGAGGTGAAAGGTCTCAAATTGGACCAGGTCTAAGATAAGATGGGCGCCTCTGCAGAAGAGACCTTGTACTGAATATAAACCAATCATTCTGGACAGCATGTAGTCGTAAAAGTTCAACGTGTATGATAGAGCAAGAAGGCCTCGACGTGCATTATGCATGCCAAAGAATGCTGTAGGGTACGTGGGGTCTATCGTCTTCTCTCTTTTATTGAATATTTACACCGATTGCAAAGCCTACGCTACACTATCAAGTATTTGTTTGGTGGACAGCCACACTTTTTGATGTATTTACTGCCATTAGTAAATAAGATGAGGTAGATCCGTAAAACTTTTATGTTTAAGTAAACGAAATGAAACTGCAATGTAGCGCTTAGTAAGGCAAATCAAAAAATTTGTTGTTTAATTATCTAAATAAACATAGGTATGTATGTAGTGCTTGTAAAGTATGCTGTTTTTGTACAAATGTTAGAAGTCTGCATTTAATTTACTATGAGAATGGATGTTTGTTTGTTAAAATATTTTGCGTGTACTTAGCTATTGCAATGAAAGTCGACAGTAGCAACAACAATACCCTAATACCAGTTTTTCAGTTTGCATTATTCGGCTTAACAAAGCACAAACGAAGTACACATACATATACATACTTCTCTGACGTAACATGTTCATCATAGGAGAAAGGCGGTACGCTAAGTCGAACTTCTGACCACCATCTGCACACGTACAGGTTGGATGCATTGTACATGTGTACGTATTTTTGCAAAAATGAAAACTAGTGCCATATACATACATAAGTACACAAGCACCACTATACAAAATAGTTACTTGCTGATTGTATGGGTTAAGTTGCATCAATATCCATGAAGTGGTTAAGGCAACGACAAAGCTGTAAGAAAAACAGTAGCTCAATATAAAATATGATGTACACTGGCGTACTTGCATCTGTGCACAAATACACATTCACACATCCATGCATATGTGTATATCTCTATTTGTTAATGTTTGTTGATAATGCCATATTCAATAAAGCGATTACCATGTAGCAGCAAACAGGTGCACACAAACAAAAAATGTTGCATGTGGCAACAAAGCAATAAAAAGAATAACAATGCAGTTTTCAGCATAGAAAAAAATCATTGCAAACTATGATTTTTGGGTTTCCCCATAAATTTAGAAAAACAAAAATTCCGAAACACATTTTTCAGAAAGTCAAAGTTCACAAGTCAATACTCAGAAACCAAAATTTAGAAGTCAAACTCAGAATTCCAGTTTCAGAAGTCAAAATCCGTAGTCAAATTTCAGAAGTCAAATTTCAGAATTAAAAATTCACAAAGTAATCAGAAAAGCAAAAAACCATTAATTTTGTGCAAAATTTTATGTTTTTGAGTGATTACTTTCTGATTTGGATATCGAAATTTGATTCTGAATTTTTTCGTTCTGGAACACAGCAACGTCGAAAGAAGCCGTTATATCCAATCGATATATGGAGTATGTATAATATCACGGAATTGGGTGAAGCCGGCTCAAATGATTCTATCGAAGGGTGGAACAATGCCATTCGAAGTGCGTTTGGGACGCACACTAACATATGTATTTAATTTCATAAATAAAATAAACAAGTAAGGAAGGCTAAGTTCGGGTGTAACCGAACATTGCATACTCAGGTGAGAGCTTTGGAGACAAAATAAGGGAAAATCACCATGTAGAAAATGAACTACGGGTAACCCTGAATGTGTTTGTTTGAAATGGGTATCAAATGAAGGTATTAATGAGTATTTTAAAGGGAGTGGACCTTAGTTTTATAGGTGGACGCCTTTTTGAGATATCGCCATAAAGGTGGACCAGGGGTGACTCTAGAATGCGCTTGTACGATATGGGTATCAAATTGAAGGTATTGATGAGGGCTATTAAAAGGGAGTGGCCCTTAGTTGTATATGTGAAGGCGTTTTCGAAATATCGACCGAAATGTGGACCAAGGGTGACCAAGAACATCATTGTCGGGTACCGCTAATTTATTATATATGTAATACCACGAACAGTATTCCTGCCAAGATCCAAGGGCTTTTGTGTTCGCCCTACAAAACTTTTTCATTTTCTTCTACTTAATATGGTAGGTGTCACACACCATTTTACAAAGTTTTTCTAAAGTTGTATTTTGCGTCAATAAACCAATCCAATCACCATGTTTCATCCCTTTTTTCATATTTGTATAGAATTATGGAATCTTTTCATTTTTCGTATTTTCGATATCGAAAAAGTGCGCATGTGATAGTCGGATTTCGGCCATTTTTTATACCAATATAAAGTGAGTTCAGATAAGTACGTGAACTAAGTTTATTAAAGATATATCATTTTTGCTGAAGTTATCTTGTTAACGACCGAACGGAAGGACAGACCGTCGACTGTGTATAACAACTGGGCGTGGCTTCAACCGATTTCGCCCATTTTCACAGAAAACAGTTATCATCATAGAATCTATGCTCCCTACCAAATTTCACAGGATTGGCAAACTTTTGTTCGACTTATGGCATTAAAGTGTTCTAGACAAATTAAATGAAAAAGGGCGGAGCCCACGCCCATTTCTAAATTTCCTTAAATTTGTATTTGGTTGCACCATAACATTACTGGATTTTAACGTTGACAAAATTTACTTATATACTGTAAAGATATTAAATTTTTGTTAAAATTTTACTTAAAATATTTTTTTTAAAGGTAAGCGTGTTTGTCATCCGATTTTGCTAATTTTTATTTGGAAACACATATAGTAATAGAGTAACGTTCCTGCCAAATTCATCATGATATCTTTAACGACTGCCAAATTAAAGCTTGAAAAACTTTTAAATTACCGTCTTTTTACAGTGGGCGGTGCCACGCCCTTGTCCGAAATTTTACAAATTTTCTATTCTGCGTCGCAAGGTCTACTCACCTACCAAGTTTCTTTCCTTTATCCGTCTTTGGTAATGAATTATCGCACTTTTTCGGTTTTTCGAAATTTTCGATATCGACAAAGTGGGCGTGGTTGTAGTCCTATTTCGTTCGTTTAAATAGCGATCTGAGGCTGAGCGCCCTGGAACCTACATACCAAATTCATCATATACCTCAAAATTTACTCAAGTTATCGTGATAACGGGCAGACGGACAGAGCATGGATCAATCAAATTTTTTTTCGATATGATGATTTTGATATATGGAAGTCCATATTTATTTCGATTCCTTTATACCTGTGCAACCAACCGTTATCCATCAAAGTTAATATACTCTGTGTGCAAAACACGCTGAGTATAAAAACGAACAGGCCAATAACAGAAACAAAATTGCGAAGAAAATGTAAAGACTTCGACCAGCGTTTGTTTAATATTTTAAATTCATTTGAAAAAGATAAACGCGAAACGGTTAAATTAATTACATGCTTGACATTGGCACATAATTGAAAATTTTAGATAATTCTTACTTAGTTGCTGCTTAACCGTCTAAACGTTTATGGCCATATAAATAAAGGGTTCTGTCGTGTTATTACTTTCGGACTTTTGCCTTCTGAATCTGTTTCTGAAATATTACTTCCAAGATTTTACTTCTGATATTTGACCTCTGAAATTTTGATTTCCATAAAATTGGTTGGATTAGCTGTTTTATACGGAGTTTGCAAAGATTTAAAGTACTTATTCCGCAATTTCCTGTTTATCTTCTGATCCATTCATGCACGCGGGAACTTTAAAGATATGATTAAAGTTTGGCCTCACATTTAAGGCATTTACATGCATCACATTTTGATTGCATACAAACAAAAATACAGTGACGAATATTAGAGACACTAAGTGATACTCACATCACAAAGTCTGATGCTAAGTAAATGAAGTCATAACAAAAAAAAGCAGGCAGTCACTTGTATCTACATAAACGAATCAATCATTATGTCAACACATATGAACGTACACTCAGCGGAGAAGAGATGCACAAACACATGCAAATATCTTATCTGAGAGGCTCCCAAAATTAGGCAATTGTCTGTGGAAGTGTCACTCACATATACACGCGCATATGAGAAGCTATACACGTGCATCTCTAGTTATAATTTTATAGCAGTAACTAAGATAATTCTGGAAAGGCCTAGAAGTATGGAACGAGGCAATCGAAGAGTATAAAAGCGGCAACAGTAGAGGCACGACAATCAGTTTGATTTAGAAGCATTAGGCGAAGTATAAGTGTTATTTTGAAGTAGTCTAATAAAGACCATTTTGCATTATCGAATATTGGAGTTTTTATTCAACCAGTTTAGTGATTCCAACGTTAGCAGAAGGTTGCAATATAAGAGGTATTCCAGTAAATTCGTTACAATATTTATTAATCTCAATCATAACAATTTATTTGAATATGTATAAGAGAAAATATTAATATCTCGACTGCTGAGGGGAATATCACCATATCTCACTTCTGTCTCAAAAATGCCCTATTGCAGCATAACTCAATATGTTTCGACTTTTATGAAAAAAATCCTGAAATACGGCGTTCTGCCGAGTTAGGATATTATTCCACTCAACAAACAATTTATCTATAACAACACCTTTCATTACATCGTCATCGCTTCTGTTATAAAGTTAAAAACTCCTTCATCTTTTGCATTTGTATATAAACCCGGAAAACGCTGGTCCCAATATGTCAACCCACTTGATACAACAGCACAAAGTTGTCCATTCACACGCCCCCTGCGCCAGAATCTCCGTGACAGGTATCACTTTTCTGATTTCCAGCACAAATAATTGGGTCTGGTATAGTTATCCCATACCTCGCATAAGTAGCCGTACATTGTGCATTTGGTATTATAAACAAAACGGTAGTTTGGAGATAGGATAAGCCTTTTCACTTTTATAAGTTTTCGCACCCCATCCACTAATTTGCATTGGTGTGCCCGTTGTTAATTCAGTATAGCACAGTGATATTGCTTTCACTTTATCATTCGTGGTAAATTCTACATCCACTTTAACCACTGCTATATCCATATAGTACGTTCGGTCATCGAAATCACAATGTCGATATATACGATTCCCACGACGTCGTTGTGCTGCTCCTGATCTTAATTCTCGTACATCGGTTATACCAGCTATAACGAAGAGACCTTCCGTTTTAACGTTGCTACGCAATGCGCAGCTGTAACCACCGATTTCATAGAAACTAATGAACCAACGCAAATATATTTGCTTGCATTAAATAATGTCACCGAATGTGGGCTATCCTCTATCCTGCTATCTTTGCCATTTAAAATGCGATATTGCGCATTTGTATTGGCCATGTGCAGCTTAGCACGACAATGACAAACGCGAAATCACTGAGTAGTTTCATTATAATTTAAGACTTTTTCAACACTTATTACAGCTTGAAGTATAGCAAGATTAATTTTGAGGGCGCTATTTATACATAATTGAGGCCTGTGAATAAAAAATAAGAAAAAAACATTTCCTTCTAGATTTAAAGAACTTGACACACGTTTAAATTTCAATTGAAACTATACAAAGAAAATGTTTATGTTATTTTACTCGACCCATTTTAGCTTGTGGAAGTTTTCGGGGAAAGTGCCTGCTTATATGTTTAGCTCTTATGGATTAACAAATAAATACGAAATCTTTTTAAGATCAAATTTCAATAGAACTTTACTACTAAAGAAGCTAATGAACCTATTAAATTTTTGTATGATAGCGGTTTATGTATAATGAAATTTAAATAAGCTGAATAAACAGCTTTTGCTCTACCAGGGATCTGTACGTAAAATAAAAATTTCGCTATTAAAAATTTCAAAATATCTATGTAAATAATATTTTATTGAATAATGTTTTTGCCGAATTGAAAAAATACGAAAAATATGGCAAATGACGAAAAAAAATTACATGCCTGACATATGAGTTTGGTAAGATATGTCGAAAATTTAAATTTCAAAACTAAAAATGACAAAAAAAATGTCGAAAAAGAATTTTAAAACATGTTTGTTGTTATTGTTGTATGCAGTGCTTCGCCCCATCCAATAGGTGCGACCGCTCACAATTGTCATTAATATCCTCTAACGTGGGTCCAAGGAACTGCTGTTTCAACAGGGGGTGGACCATAATGAGAGGAGTGTTAGAGGCGTTGATTCAACATTACATAAAGAGATGGTTGGTGTCATGTGGGGACACATTTTAAACAGGGCACATACATTTTGTAAGTCGGGGTTGATTGTGGATAGGTAGAGAGTTAAACCTGTTACACTATCCAGATCGAAGTTCAACTAGAGTGGATCGCGTTCCTGCGTGGGGACTATTCTCGCCTCATTATGTGGATGGTGTTCTGGGGACATAAGAAGACAGCCCGTAGCGGTTCTGAGCGCAGTATTTTGGGAGACCTATGCAATCGGCTGGCCAATTGCTTTGTAAGTGGTAAAGAGCCGTTTCTTTGCCTTTTCCCAAGTATGCCAGTAAGAGATTTGAAGATTTTATTACGGTTCTGGATTTTCGGTACAATTGCGCTTGCATGCTCACCAAAATGTAGATCTTGATCAAACTTCACACCTAGATTTTGGGGTGTAGGACAGTCGTGGTAGCGTAGTGCCATCGAAATGGCGTCGTAGCGCCATCAAAATGGCCCACATTTGGGACGTTTCATGTGGTAATAAGGTCGCGGAGGATTAGTTGGTGATAACGCCAGGTTTCTCGAGTCGAAAAAACTGGAGAGATCATCATTCATTACATTGTTTCGACATGTATCATTTACTGTTTCGTATGAAGTATTTTTCTTTCTGCTTGCACGGGGTTATTTATGTAAATGCTCCAAGAAATTATATGCGTAGGCTAACGGTAAACCAAAATATGCACAACAAACCATCAGCTTTTCTCAATAAAATCAGCTTAGTTAGTACTGAAAATGCAACAAAACCTCAAAAAGTATATCAAAAGAGAAAATAACGTATTCGAAATATTCTTTGATAAAAGACTGAGTATACAAAGTTGAAGTTTGGAGAAATTTAGCATATTCCACTTCGCTATGCTAACGCGTCCGTAATTTATTTGTAACTCGGAAGTATCTAACGAATATTTGTGGTTGTTAAAATGTAACTTTGAAATAAATTTAGTTTCTTTAGTAAATCCGAATTATGTTATGTAATTTTTGTCTTTATTTTGAAAATAGTGAAAGTAATTTTGTGTTGTAACCAAAAAGTTCAACGTACTGCTAATGTGCATGTAAGTATGTATATACCGCAGCGTAGAGTGAACTAAAATATATAAAAACCTATAAATTTTGGCAAAAATGTTTCGAAGTTTGATAAATTTTTGTGAGTTAAGTATAACGTCTTTAATCTTTTTTGTATATTTTATTATCTATATATATACGTACAGGATCTGCGTCCAGCAAAGGAACATCAACTCGATGACACTCCCCAAGCCTTCGGGGAGTGTCCTTATCGCTACAACTAACAACAACAACTATTTTCAAAAATTACTTTGTTTTGATTAGGAACTAGATGGGCAGGACATTAGGATGTCGTTGAAGAAGATCGAAAACTACGATTTGGTTATTTTTATTATTTTAATGATGTCATTATAACCAACTGAAATCGCGTTTCATTCCAATGAAAGAAATTGTTTCAAACTCCAGTGTTTTGCAGCCTTTCACTTTAAAAGTTCTAAATGACACTGGTATATTAAAAGAGCTCTAGAATTTGTTGGGATAAATTAAATGGAAATATCTGAATCATTTGCCAAAGATATTCTCAATTTTCGACCACTTTCAAAGACGACATAGAAAAATCGTGGTATATTAGGGACCACGCCGATTTATTAATAATAATATTCTTACAATTCCGGTGACTACAGCTAGTGCCGAACGATCATTTTCAAAACTGAAATTGATAAAAACCTACTTAAGGAACTCTATGAGACAAAATAGATTATGTACCTTGGCTACTCTGTCTATTGAAAATTCTATAGCCCGATCTTTAAACTTTGATGATATTATAGACACTTTTGCGGAACAGAAATGTGGAAAAAACAATTTTTCTAATAACGCCTTACTGAAATTAAGTTTGTAATTTTTATTTCATTGTAAATGCATTCAGGTTTCCACATTGAGCTAGCATAGTCTACAGACCATTCTCTATTGCCTAAGAGAGGGGGCCTACCGCCATAAATGGGACGTATATGTACAACGTGTAATTGAGTACGCCGAAAATCTCGAAGATTTATTAAAATTGAACTGTGTTAGAACGTGCGATTTTTATTGAAAGGGTCCCATCAAAGAATTTGCCACGGGGCCTAGATGGTTTAGTTACGCCACTGCGTGCAGGAGGCAGTTTCTTCTATTTGGTCCGCAGCATCCCACTCCATTTTAGCTTCCTTTTTTCTTGTTCCGCTTTCTGACTTTACCATTTTAAGTTTATTTTATTTTACATTTTTAATTTTTTTTAATTTTTGTTCCTTTTTATTTATTTTATTTTATTTTGCTTCATTTTATTTTATTTAAGTTATTCAATTTATTTTAATTTTGCTCTATTTTATTTTATTTTATTTAATGTTATATTTTTTTATGTTTTCTTTACTTTATTTTATTAACATCTTATTTTATTTATTTTATTTTATTTTTTCCAAACTTACCCTGTTGGCTATCTGCAAGTTAGTTTGCAGGATATAACGAAATAGAGACTCATCCCACTCATTCGTATCGCTTCCTCCCTATCCATTGTGGTGGCGCGTTTACATACACGCCTATGACCAACTGCCCTTTACACCTTTCCTCTTGTACTAGTCCCTTGCACTCCACCGGTGATGCCTTCTCAGTAAGGGCCATATAGCAGGATGCCACGATAACTTCCGGCTTGTTCTTCTGCTTGACGGCCATCACTGCTATGTGCTCCGTAGTGTATTAAGTGGCTTATGATTGCAGCTCACACCCTTACTTCTGTTTGGGTGTAGTTGACAGCAGATCTTCGCTTTATCCACCACCTTAAACTGCGCATTCGTGCCTTTCTTTTGGAAGCCTGGAACCCAGCAAGGTCGCGATGTTGTCGCTCGCTATCATCTTCACACCATTGTACCACCCCATATAGTCGGGCTTTATATAGCTCGGCTAAGCCCTCACACCAACGACGAGATATCTACCCTAGTAACGGGCCGGGCGGGCATGCCAAATAAAATATATTTTATTGCTGATCCTAATGATTATTCATTTATATATGTAGATCCCATGTCACATTCCGGCTTCAAACCACCATGGACTTATAAGCTTTATAAGTTCCTCCATAGATTCTAAGAGGGAAGCTATGGCTCCAATTTACCATTACGCCATCTTTTTTCTTGCTTTAGACGTGCGTAGCATTATTTCGGAAAGCTTTGTATTGAGACCAGGCGAATTTGACATAGTCTTCCCCGTGCCTATATATAATATCAGCCCACTTAGACTCGAGCAGTAGTATTATTCAAATTTAGTGGCACTGCTCCCAACTCTGGTCATGTGGTTCGTATACTGTCAGATAGGTATTACTATTTGAAAATAGATAGAACTAATTAAGTGTTAGCTTTCACTTTTGTGTATTTATTTATTTAAAATAGAGTCATTGTACATATGTCAACTTAATAGAACAATCAAAACACTATGCAAATATAAAAACAAACAAGGAAATTTTCTTTTGAAAAAGTACAGCAAATATAACGCTATTATATTTCGCTAGAGCATGCATAAAAACTTTGAATTTATTATTTTGGTAGTTATGGTGTATAGATCTGGTACGAAATCTCAAAAATTAAAAAGTCGAAAAAGAAAAAAGTTCCCATGAACTTCACCCATCATTAATTACATTATTTCGATATTTCCTTTTAATTGTTATACATATGTAGATATATGAATAGAAATGTCGAAATTTAAAATTTTTTCAAACTATCGAAATAGAACTGTAAACACATTGTCGAGCGACGACGATATAAGCCGCGTCGGCACAGTGGTATTTTTACATGATTTAGACGCGAAAATTAATAGCTCACTGAAAAATAAATATATGTCATTCAAACCAAGTGTATATGTTTGTATGCCTTACCCCCCCCTTCAGTGAGGATAAGCGCAGGGTGTGGGGTTGAAACCGCCTCCACAACCATGAAACAAACTTTGCAAGAAAATTAACTATGGTGTTATTGACTTGAATCCATCTCATACAAAGTTTGATACAAAAATTCGAACTTTACTGCAGCATTCATCATACAATCCCTCGTCTCTATCTAGTCTCTCCCTAAAACACACGTGGTCCATTTGCTTTTGGCCACGTTTTGCAACCCACACCGCATACAACTCCCTCTTTGTGGAACAGCGTGGCTCAAACTGTTTGCAGGCTTTTATTTTCACGGTTTTATATATTTTCAGCACAAAAATAATACACATTAAAAAACTCATGATTTCGTAAAAAATAATCAACCAAAAAACTTTTGAACACTTGCAAAATAATACAACTACGTGTAGATTTTCAATATCCAAAAAATATTTTAGCTTTTGTTTCATCACAAAGTTTTATTTAATTTTAAACCACGCGTAATTTCACTTCTGTAAATTGTACTATCTAGCGCGCCATCAACAACTCACAGTTTTGACAGCAGATTATTCAATGAAGAACAATAACTACAAGAAATGATAACTACCGTTATATACTGTGGGCATTTTAAAAACAAACTACATTCAAATTTCAAAAAAACAAAAAATGACTTGAAAATTTTTACTTTGTCGCGTCTAAACCAAACAAAAATTCCACTGTGCGTTCGGCGCTAACATTTCTCGTATTAGGCGCAGATATTTCGTCTACTCAAAACACAATGACGGGCGAAATTTTCTGACGGTTTTTATTCAGATTGGCCATTTACAGAAATAAAGATGAAAACAATTAAAACTTTTTTAATTCTTTACTTTAGTACTTGACTGCTAAAACATGCCCGAAATGTTAAGAGCTTTATCGAAAGACACGTCTGGCTCTGTGGAATCTCAATCCGGAGGGCGAACATTAATATTATAACTCTTAAATTTAACAACTAAGGAAGTCTAAGTTCGGTTGAAACCGAATACTACATACCCAGCTGTATACTTTAAATGCTGTTGTTGTTTGTTTTGTGTGCTTAATAGTGTTACAAGGCTGCGCAATAATACGTATATGTCAATATGACAAATGTTGACTTTCTCATAAGAACAAATGCAGTAGATATGCAACTCTTGTTGCACAATTATTCCCAAAAACTCGCAGACGCAAAGTCAGCATAAAAGCTTACTTTTGTGAGACCGGAAGTGTTCACACGCGCAGCCCAAATTGGCAAAAACGGAGAATTAGCCAAACAGCAACAACAAGTGGCCAGTGCAAGTTAGCTTAGCTGTTAAGTAAATTAAATTAACTAACTAAGCCATAGTTTAGATCTCAATAATAAAAGGTCGGCTGACAAAAAATATATTTTTTTCGCTCCTCTAATAAGGAATGTGTTAACTGGCGCCCAACGTTTAGGGGCCGTTGTTGTCAAGTTCGCGTTCGTATAAAGTAAAGTGAATCGTAACAAATTCCGAAAAAAAAATCCAAACCGTTCAAATAAAACAAAAAACGCCAGGATTAAACTACACGCGCAACAGCAGGACCGAAAACAGGAGATGGTAGACATCAGCCGCCGCACCATCCTAGGATTAAGCTATGTAATGTAAGTAAGATTAAGGAAAAAATATTTTAAAAGAATTCAAAGAAAAGTGTTAATAAAACTTTAAGCAAATAAGATTTTAAAAAGAAAGGTGTTAATAAAATTTTTAAGCAAATAAAATTTTTAAAAGAATTTTAAATAAAATTTTTAAGCAATTAAGGTTTTAAAGAAAACTTGAAGAAAAGTGTTAATAATATTTAATTTTTAGGAAAAACATCGAAATCGAGCTAAAAATTCTTTTTAGGCAAATAAGGTTTTAAGAGAATTTAAAGAAAAGTGTTAATAATATTTAATTTCTATTCAAAAAAAATCTAAATCGAACAAGAATTTTTTTAAAGCAAATAAGCATTTAATAAAATTTAAAGAAATGTTATATATAAAACCTTTAAATCATAGTTAAAGCAAAATAGAAGTTTATTCTAAACAAAGTGAAGGAATAACATCAAACCTCAATTAAAGCGAAAGGAAGGAAAGTTTTGAACTAAGCAAAAAGTTAGTTAATCAAAACAGGGTATAAATGTTTTAAGGAAATATAGTTAAATATTTTAAGCCAGTTGCCTTACTTTAATTATACAAAATGTCAAATCCCCAAAACCTTGTTCGACTCCCTGTGCTAAACGCACCCCCCCGCACCATCCCTTGTGATCCGATGATGTCATACTTTCATACTCTGACTTTTCCAAAGAATTCCACTTAACAACCGATGCTTCAAATTATGCCATCGGTGCAGTCCTTTCCCAAGATAAAAAACCCATCGCCTTCATTTTGCGTACTCTATATAAAACAGACGAGGCGTGCGCTACTAACGAATACGAATTTTTAGCTATATTAAGGTTCTGCAGGGCTACCTGGATACTGTGGCTAGGTGGGCTGAATCATGTGGATAGGCGGTCAACCCGGGAAAAAACAGAATTTGCTCTTTTTACAAGGAGATATAAGATACCCGACTTCAGAACTTCCTCAGATTGGAGGGGTACCGTTGGTACTTTCTGACAGGGTTAAATATTTGGGGATTGTTCTGGACAAGAAGCTGTCCTGGAGACCTAATGTGGAAGATAGGGCCATGAAGACCGCGGTTGCCTTGTACTGCTGCAGGGGGGCTATCGGAAAGAGATGGGGCTCTCGCCAGGAGTAGAACACTGCCTTTATGAGATGGTGGTCAAACCGATTCTGTTCTTTGGGGTATGGTGGAAAGCATTGGACACGGTGAGCACCTCCAAAATGTTAGTGGCGCTCTGAGAACAACACCTACCTTGGCACTGAATGTCATACTGAACATATATCCAGTAGATATTGCGGAAAAGGCATCCGCGGCCCGGTCGTTGGTCAGACTTCGTGATATGGGTTATGGGCTTTCTGACTTCGGACACTCTAGCCTTCTTACCAGTTTCGACTTTATTCCGGACATAAAGGACTATTGTGTACCGATAATCGCTCTCTATGCAACCTTCACCCTAGTCATTCCCCCGAGGGAGGAGTGGGGAAGAGGAATTATCTGGGGCATGGCACCGGTTAACTTGTTCACGGATGGGTCGAAGTTGGAGGGAAAGGTTGGCGGGGGGCTTTTGACAAGAGCTAAATGTAAGCCGCAAGTTTAAGTGGCTGATCACTGCAGTGCATTCCAAGCGGAAGTTGCTGCGAATAGAGATGTGGTGGATGAAATGCTATACAGTGCTACTATGGTTAGGGAATTTCACATCTACTCTTATAGCCAAGCGGCTACACAGGGCTTGAGCTCAACTACAATGCGGTCGAGGGTGGTTTGGGAGTGCCTGACCTCACTTACGATTGCATCCAATTATTTTACAATTAAGATTATCTGGGTCCCGGGCCATAATGATATTCCGGGTAACTGTTAAACAGTACAACGGTACAACTGAACCGGATGAAGATGGCTGTAGGGATTTCGGGATTCCGCTAGCCACCTGTGGATTGCTCCTCTATAGCTGTGCCTCGAATCAGCTCAGCAAACGTTGGCAGACACTACGTCTTGCAGGGTAGCAAGATCTTTCTGGCCGAAAGTGGATGGCAGGAGGTCTGCTGAAATAATTGGGTTCACTAAGGTTTACCTATCAATGGTCATTGGGGTTTTGCCAAGGCACTGTCCCATGGGCATCCATGCGGTACGTCTCAATATATTGGAAACTCCATCCTACTGCAGCTGTATGGAGGACGATGAGGTGGAATCACCAAATCACTTTATGCTTGATTGCCCAGCTTTTGCCAGAACTAGGCGAAAGTATTTCGGTAGCGACCCACTTGGATCTCTCGAGGTTGAGATCGTGATCATTCGGAACTTTATCGTTGCTACCCAACGATTCTCCAAGTAGTTATATCTACGTCACCGTTATTTTAGTTTATTATATGTGGTATCACAACGGACCCTCATGTTGTCCAAGAGAGCTTCCCCTATCAGGGAAGCTACCACCCAACCTAACCTAACTTAACATATATAAAAGTGGGCGTGGTCCTTAACCGATTTCGTAAATTTTTCTTCAAAGCATTCCTTATAGTAAAGGCAACCTCTCTGCCGAATTTTGTTACGATAGGTTTAACGATTTTTGATTTATGATTAATAATATTTATACTCAGTTGAGCAGAGCTCACAGAGTATATTAACTTTGATTGCATAACGGTTGGTTGTACAGGTATAAAGGAATCGAGATAGATATAGACTTCCATATATCAAAATTATCAGTAGCGAAAAAAAATTCAATTGAGCCATGTCCGTCCGTCCGTCTGTCCGTCTGTCCGTTAACACGATAACTTGAGTAAATTTTAAGGTATCTTGATGAAATTTGGTATGTAGATTCCTGGGCACTCATCTCAGATCGCTATTTAAAATGAACGATATCGGACAATAACCACGCCCACTCTTTCGATATCGAAAATTTCGAAAAATCGAAAAAGTGCGATAATTCATTACCAATATGCATTAAGCGATGAAACTTGGTAGGTGAGTTGAGCTCGTGACGCAGATAGAAAACTAGTAAAATTTTGGACAATGGGCGTGGCACCGCCCACTTTTAAATGAAGGTAATTTAGAAGTTTTGCAAGCTGTAATTTGGCAGTCGTTGAAGATATCATGATGAAATTTGGCAGGAACGTTACTCTTATTACTTTATGTCTGCTTAATAAAAATTGGGAAAATCGGAGAACGACCACGCTCACTTTTTAAAAAAAATTTTTTAAATTCAAATTTTAAAAGAAAAGTTAATATCTTTACAGCATATAAGTAAATTATGCCAACATTCAACTCCAGTAATGATATGGTGCAACAAAATACAAAAATAAAAGAAAATTTCAAAATGGGCGTGGCTCCGGCCTTTTTCATTTAATTTGTCTAGAAAACTTTTAATGCCATAAGTCGAACAAAAATTTACCAATCCTTTTGAAATTTGGTAGGGGCATAGATTTTATGACGCTAACTGTTTCCTGTGAAAATGGCCGAAATCAGTTGAAGCCACGCCCAGTTTTTATACACAGTCGTCCGTCTGTCCTTCCGCATGTCCGTTAACACGATAACTTGAGCAAAAATCGACATATCTTTACTGAGCTTAGTTCACGTACTTATCCGAACTCACTTTATTTTGGTGTAAAAAATGCACGAAATCCGACTATGACCACGCCCACTTTTTCGATATCGAAAATTACGAAAAATGAAAAAAATGACATAATTCTATACCAAATACGAAAAAAGGGATGAAACATGGTAATTGGATTGGTTTATTGACGCGAAATATAACTTTAGGAAAAAATCTGTAAAATGGTTGTGACTCCTACCATATTAAGTAGAAGAAAATTAAAAAGTTCTGCAGGGCGAAATAAAAAACCCTTGAATTCTTAGCAGGTATTACATATATAAATAAATTAGCGGTATCCAACAGATGATGTTCTGGGTCACCCTGGTCCACATTTTGATCGATATCTGGA
This sequence comes from Eurosta solidaginis, assembly GCA_029619165.1. Taxonomy (NCBI): domain Eukaryota; kingdom Metazoa; phylum Arthropoda; class Insecta; order Diptera; family Tephritidae; genus Eurosta; species Eurosta solidaginis. The sequence continues at coordinate 18,865 of JARSSU010028513.1, forward strand.
AAACGCCTTCAGATATACAACTACCACCACTCCCTTTTAAAACTCTCATTAATACCTTTAATTTGATACTAATATCGTACAAACAGGTTCTTGAGTCACCCCTGGTCCCGCCTTTATGGCGATATATCGAAAAGGCGTCCACCTATAGAACTAATGCCCACTACCTTTTAAAATACTCATTAACACCTTTCGTTTGATACCCATATTGTACAAACAAATTCTAGGGTCACCCGTGGTCCACCGTTATGGAGATATCTCGAAAAGGAGACCGCCTATAGAACGAAGGCCCATTCCCTTTTAAAATACTCATTAACACCTTTCATTTGATACCCATATCGTACAAACAAAGTCTAGAGTCACCCCTGGTCCACCTTTATTGCGATACCTCGAAAAGGCGTGCACCTATAGAACTAAGGCCCACTCCCTTTTAAAATACTCATTAACACCTTTCGTTTGATACCCATATTGTACAAACAAATTCTAGGGTCACACCTGGTCCACCTTTATGGAGATATCCCTAAATGGCGTCCACCTATAGAACTATGGCCCACTCCCTCATAAAATACTATTTAATGCCTTTCATTTGATACACATGTCATACAAACACATTCCAGGGTTTCCCTCAGTTCATTTTCCTACATGGTTATTTTCCCTTATGTTGTCACCATAGCTATCAACTGAGTATGTAATGTTCGGTTATTGATTTTATCACAAGTGGGCGGTGCCACGCCCATTTAACATTTTTTTTCAAATTTTATGAAGAGTCTCAATATCAGTCCACACGTCAAATTTTAACATTCTAGGTGTGTTATTTACTAAATAATCAGGTTTTCTGTTATGTTATATATACATAAAAAGTGGGCGGGGTTATTATAAGATTTCGTTCATTTTCAATACCATTCTATTTTGTGTCCAGATAAGCTCGTGTACCAAATTTGGGGAAGATATCTCAATATTTACTCAAGTTATCGTGTTAAGGGGCAGACGGACAGACGAACGGACATGGCTCAATCAAATTTTTTTTCGACACTGATGATTTTGATATATGGAAGTCCATATCTGTCTCTGACAACCAACCGTTATCCAATCAAAGTTATAATACCCTGTGTACAAGTACAGCGGGTATAAAAAATACAGTTTACATAGATACGGCGCACGATACTTACGTTGCCATACCTCGCATGAGCTTAAATTTTTGACAAGACGAAGTTTATTTCGCGGCGGCAGGGCATTGTGTTTGAAGCTTAATATTTGATTGAGAAATAAAAAATGTCAGAAAAATATTTTACCGAATTAAAGAGCCGAAAAAAATTACGAAAATGTCAAATGCATGCCAGGTATATGTTCTTTAATTGCAAAGAAAAGTTGTGAATTTTGATGTGCTGTTGTATTTTTCATGGGACCGGTACGATGAGACGAAAAAAAGAAATACGTTGGATTCAAAAATGTCGAATTTAAAAATTTTTAATATGTTGAAATTCTCTGTGCCGGAAGACAAAAAAAAATGTCGAAAAAATTTTGAAACTCAAACATTTTTTTTGTAATGAGTTTAAAACGGACATTTGCATAATAAAACTACGATTTTGATAATTTTTCCAATTATTTATAATATATACGCAGTTATAATAATTTCCTGAAAAATATCACCACTTTGCTGTCTTGCAGAATACTTGTGTCATTCATTGTCAGTGCTTTATAAGATCTGAATAAAGCATCCATGAATGTGTTTAAATTTTGAGTATCGAACCACTAAAGTACCCCTAATGTGTATGATTTTGGCAATAATTACATAATTGATATTTTATATCAAAGATCAATTTGTCGATATAATTCAATGAATGATGTGTAAAATTCGCACGATTTTCGACATTTTTTCCGCGTTTTACATATTTTTCGCGTTTTTGGTGTTCGAAATATATATTTTTTCAATATTTTTAGTTTCGACATTAAAATATTTTACATATCGTACCAGACCACCATACAGGCCCGTCGAGAGGGGGGGTGGGGATTCCCCCGGGCCCGTTATTTCTCAGGAGGCTCGCGATTTAGAGGTACTAAGAAATTTTTTTTTAATTCAGGAGAGTCTTTAGTTGTTCCATGTGCAAATTTTAAGCCGAATTTCAAAATCAAGGAATATTGATAATGATTTTTTGCCTGGGCTTTCGAACAGTGAGGAGACAATGAAACATCAAACAGTAATGTATGTTTAAATGAATCCGAAATCGTAAAGTTTTCGTGGCAACACTGATGAAGGTTCATTTTCAAAAAGTCTTCCAACAATACCACCAACTCTGTATCAAAGTTTAGATTATTTAAACGACTTCGATATCGGTAGCGCGAATAATGAGTTTTTGCGATCTGAAGAAGTCAACGAAATAATTCGTCGAGATCATCAAAAGTGTCCTGTTATTTTTCCACGTGATTGTCATGACGAGGCATTTCCTACCTCATTGTTTAACAGAATCTTTCCAAATGGAGAGAAAGTGGAGCGTGACTGGTTGGTGTGGAGTGCCAGTAGCAATGTTTTTTATTACCTACCACGTCGTCTGTTAAGCACCAATACCCAATACTTTAAATCGACCTAAAATTTGTTGTGTGGATATTCGAAATTCCAGGTATCGAAGCAGCTATATGATAAACTGCCATCACACGAAAATACTTAAGATCACATTTAATGATATATTCAATGGCGATCTTTACAAAATCTAATTCAAAAGAAGGCAGCAATTGATACACTTATCAATGAACATTTAATCACTGAAACTCAAAAGTGGAAAGACATTTTATATAGAATTTTGGACACTATTTTATTTTTGGGTGGAAGAGGCCTAGTTTTCAAAGGCGAAAGTATATATCTTGGTGAACGAACGATGAACACTTTTTGGGTATCTAAGATCTCATAAGCCAATTTTATCCGATACTTGGAGATCATTTGGAGAAAGTTAGGATTTCACAACAGCAGCACAAACGTTTACAAGTTCACTATCTTTCTCCCAACATAGACGTTGATGTCCGACATCTGATTTGACGTTGATCAGGAACCAATGGGAAACAGTTTTAAATGAATGCAAAATAGTTGCTATTCAATTGAACATCTCGCCAAAGTTTCCAGAAAATTAAAAAAAATTTTTAAGTTAAACGGTTTTAACATGAAGTAATAATAATACTAAAAGCTATAAAATAATTAGGTAGGTCCTAGGTACTAGTCATCACACTCCTCATCAATCACATCACTTTACTCGACTCTGCGCCACGTATGCTTGTCCCTCCTCCAACCCCAAGATATTTTGATGTCATTTCTAACGGACTGTATGTAATATTTGTCCCAAATATGAGCCAAATCGAACATCATGGGTCGCTTTCTGTTCATGTATGTATTATGCGTTCCAAATATGGACCAACTCGGTCAACAAATACGATTTTTTTGGAATATTTCCATCATTGCGCCACCTAGCGCCGATTTTTTTCATAGGTCGCTTTCTATCCTTGTAAGTATTATATGTTCCAAATATGAGCCAAATCGGACCGCAAGTAAGATTTTTGTGAATATCTCGATCCTTGCGCCACCTAGCGGCGATTTTTTTCACAGGTCGCCTTTTATTCTCGCATGTATTATGTGTTCCAAATATGAGCCAAATCGGACCACAAATACGATTTTTGCGAATATCTCGATCCTTGCGCCACCTAGCGGAAATTTTTTTCTTATTATTGCATTGTCATCGGGTTCTGAACTATATTCCAAGTTTCAAGTTTGTAGCTTATCGGAAAGTTACTTAAATTTCAATTACAAAATTCGTTCACAACGGCCGTCAAGCTAAACAAAACCGTTTAAAAAGATGATTTAAATTAGATGATTTCGGATGGCTCAGGGTCTGATTAAAAAAAAATACATTACTGGTGATAGTTGTTTAGGTAATCACTGGCATTATTGAACGATGTGCAGCTATGAGAAATTTGAGCGAGACGTTTTCCTTTTTGTGGCAATTTGAAGACATGTATGAAAATACGGTTCGGACGAGCGCAGCAAATTTGTCGAAAAATACAAGTCGGACATTTCTCAAAGCTTAGAATGCGAAATAATTTACCTGAAACACTTTTACGAAGCAAATTTTGATAAAGGTCTGTCACCTTGGAATTGATAAATGCCATCTATGTTCAAAATCTTATACAATTTTCCCCAACATTTGTGTTGCTTTACGTATCTTTTGCACTATACATGTCACTGTAGCTAGTGCAGAAAATTTCTTCAGCGTCCTTTCAAGAATCAAAAACTTTCATAGATCGTGTTCATCTCAAGAGCGAGTTTCAGGATTTGCCACGCTTTGTGTTGAATCCGTTTTGGCAAGACAGTTAAATGTTGATATCATTATAAAAAAATTTGCAGCGAAAAAAGCAAGTAAAGCCACTCTTTGATATCCGAAGCTTCTGTATTGAATAACCAGAATTTATAATCATTATATTTATCAGAAATGTACTAAAATGTTACCAAATAACTAGAAAACATTATTTGAAACAATATGTGGCTGCTACAAGAGAATTTTATTTCTACGTTACAATAAAATATTATAAATATTTCTTGTATTCCGGCTTTTAGTTAATAATTCAAAGTATGTTTGAGCTCTAGGCCAATATATACATATGTTTATTAAAATACAGCAAATGTGTTTAAACAATGTATATTATTTGTCGAATGGTTTGTCTTGCCAATATTTCGACTTCAATCTGAAGTCATCTTCAGGAACTTATGACTGCACCTGGTCGAAGATGACTTCAGATTGAAGTCGAAATATTGGCAAGACAAACCATTCGACAAATAAATATACATTGTTTAAACACATTTGCTGTATTTTAATAAACATATGTATATATTGGCCTAGAGCTCAAACATACTTTGAAATATTATAAATAGTAAATATTCTGTGTTAATTTATTGTCAGCTCTTAGTTCAAAAATCATTTAGCTGATATGGCAATATTTTTTTTGATGTAATCCATCAATAATGATTCATAAATGAGACGTCATAATTCAAGTTAATCAAATGCATTCGTGGATTTTTTATAGGGGCCCGTAAGTCCCGGGCCCGAATTTTCTCTCTACGGCCCTGCCCACAAACATATTATTATATTTGATTCAATGTTATTCAACTCAAAATATTTACACAACTGAAAGCTTACATTTGAAAATTCAAGAGGTAAAATACTTACATATTGATATACATAAATACATATATAAATATAAAATGCTAAGAAATATAAAAATCTTAATCTAGAAGCTCATGTGCAACTAGTACATATTAAGAGTTTTAAACTATTTGTAATTGTTGAACAATTATATTTATTTAAGTGACTTATATTATGAACATTTTTCGTTCGTTTGTTTCATTAGCCATTGAGTGTGCTTGCAATTCTCAACTGGTTAGTGAAATATTCTAAAGACATAGTTTAAATTTTTTATCCCAAAGCGGGGTTTTTCAAAGCAAAACAAGGTGGCTCAACCCGCAGCCAATACCTTGGAGCCCCCAGTGCTCGCCCCAAATAATAAATACCAGGTGTAACAGGCGCACAGCGACCTCTCTCTAAACAATAATATAATATACAGTCCACTTAAATGGCAAATAATATAATAACAAAAAAAACTATTCGCCCGTCGAAGCCCCAAAGCTTATACAATAATAATGCACTTCAATATGCTAAATTAACGAGTTTGGAATACTCTTCTTTTTATTTAATATTTTATTTATTATTTCCTTTTTTCTTTGATATGCGTTTTTTGGTTTAATAATATTTTGAGATTTAATAAAATTTATTTTATTTGGGTTATTCCGGTCAATTTAAATAAATTTTAATATTTTGTTTTTAGACTATTTGACCTATTGTGTGTTCCAGTAGGAAATAAAAAGATGGTAATTATTCCACTGTTGCGGCCCTACGTTTCGCTAGCCGTCCTAGCTTCTTCAGGGGCGAAGTCTATTTATTTTCAACAATAAAACATAAGAAATAATTATATTAGTTTTTGGTCACAATTTTTGAAATTATTTACATCAACAACAATAAAGTGTCACAAAACAACAATTTTAGCTAAAGCAATTTAATTAAAAAAATTTAACAACAATATATACTTTTTTTAAGGCCTAATTTTTCAGTGAAAGTTTAAACTCCAATTAAGGCTGACTAGAGTTTAAACCTGCCACTTAAGCTGTGATGAGCAGCAAAACTGTGTGTTATCGAACAAAGTTTCAAGGTTAAACTGTAGTCAACTTTAACTAGAGTTGAAACTCTCACTAAAAAACCGGGCGGGTCTGGTACGGTATGTCGAAAATCTAAATGTCGAAACTAAAAATGCCGAAAAAAGTCGAAAAAGAAAACATCGAAAGCCAAAAATGTTGAAAATTAAAATATCGAAAAATAAAATATCGAACAAAAAGCAACTATTTTTCTTTTATAGTGAGAATGCTTATAACAGTGATTAGCAAATTTTGTACGAGAATGGGCAAGGCGAAATAAACTGCAATTGCTAAGTCTAAAAAAAAGCTATAATATCGGTTACCAAATGATATTATCTTAATACAGCCAATAAAAGAGGTTTCTTTCATTTCGGGCAAATCTTGTGGCGTAAGATTTAAAAACAGAAACTTACGCCGAAGTATGACGCAGACGAAAACTTTTCCTTACAATTGCGTATGTTAAAAAAGTTAAGCCTTTTTAAATCCAGACGAAATATCAGAAAATTACAATGAACTCAAGCCACATATGGATAATGACTGCTCGGAAATTTTAAAATGGTTCGAAAATTACTATATTGTGGGAACTTTAAGAAAATGAATCATCTGGAGTAAACTAATCAAGTAACGAAAGCTATCCACCTAAGTTTTTATATTTATTTATTTATTTAATCAACAAACAAGGTGTTTTTAGACTGTTAATATACAAAACTTCAAGTTTACATAGCTTATATAAAAAGTATAGTTAACTTTATGACAAGTATCTAATTATCAGGTTCTTAAATGTAAATTTACTACAACTAAAATCAAATGCCAAGGAATAGGAATAAGCATTAAATTGAGAAAGTGTCCTCCTGAGGGGACCATTCATTGCATAAACCGTTCTAGCAACACCCATATAAAACAAATCGTTACAACGAAGGATACGACAGGGTACATTAAAACGAATTTTCGTGAGGAGGTAAGAACAGTCAATTGAGCCCGAAACGTTATCAAAGACAACGCACATTGACAACAGAGTTCGCGTGGAGTCTAGTGACATAAGATTTATCAATGAACAGTGAGAGTGTGGTATGTTGGTACAGGCTCTACAAATTTCATCGACCGCAATGCAAAACGCACAAAAGCTCTCTGAACAGACTCCAACCTCTTGATATAAACTGCATGAAAAGGTCTCAAAACAATACCGCATACTCCAACCACGATCTAACTAAAGATGTGTACAATAGTTTGAAAGTATAAGGATCTGAAAATGATGAGCAGTTACGGCAGATAAAAGCCAACATCGCGTACCCTTTAGAAACTATATAGCTTATGTGAGTGGTAAAAGTCAGCTTGGTATCATAATACACACCCAAATCTTTAACTTCAGTTAACTTTTTTAATTGAACGTCTGATATACTATACGATGTAGGAACTAAATCAGAACCTTTAGCATAAGTGGTAAAATGACACTTACAATATTTAGGAATAGAAGATTACGGACACACCAATGGTACTCATTTTTTAAGAGTAAAGAATCATCCAAGCACTTGATTTCATGGTAAACTTTTAAGTCATCAGCATAAAGAAGAAACTTACACCTTGAAAAGCAAGATGATATGTCGTTAATAAATATGACAAATAGTAGCGGACCCAAAACGCTGCCCTGGGGGACACCGGAAATTGGGGCGAATGGAAAAGATGACACATTATCTAGACGAACGACACAACTTCTATTCTCTAAGTAAGAAGAGATCCACTTCAGAAACTCAGAGTGAAAGCCCAAGCGTTCAAGTTTTGCCAGTAGTATTCGATGCGATACCCTATCGAAAGCCTTAGAAAAATCAGTATAGACCGCGTCGATTTGGTAGCCCTTTTGAAAGGAATCCAACAGTCTTCTGTAAAAGCAGCCAGATTAGTTATGGCAGACCTTCCCTCAACGAAACCGTGCTGCTGAGGACATAGTAGATATTTCACGGAGAAGTGAATTTTATTCTTAACTATGCACTCAAATAGCTTTGAAACAGTGGTAAGTTTGGATATTAGCCTATAATTTTCGATATCATTTTTGTTACCATCTTTAAGGATAGGCGTAATAAAAGTCAATTTCCATGCATCAATAAAAACTCCGGCAGATAGTGACATATTGAATATGTGCCTTAAAGGAATAATCAAAGATGAACAACTTTTCAACAGGACAGCCGCGAGGCCATCTGCGTCAGTTGTGGTTGATATCTTTAGCTCTTCAATACCATTAGCTATGTCCAAGTCAGTCAAGCATAGCTTCCCGGAATTGATGGAAGTATCTACAATTGGCAGATATTTAGACGACACCCCACTACTATTATCCGTAACGAAATGCGAGGAAAACAATTCAGCGAATAAGTCAGCCGCTTCCGAAATTGAGTTGGCCGAATCTAATCACATAAACACTTATATCCAATTCAGTAGAAGCATGGCATAGAAGGCAACAAATACTAATTGATAAGTCTTACGTGGGAGTATATAAATCAATAACTTATTTAAAAGATGAATACATAGCTGGCTTTGCAGGCTTTGAAGATGCAATAAAACCTATAAAAGTATAACAAAAGAGAAAAAAAACCCATTCTTGAAAATAAATATAGTTTAAACAAGTAAAGGTGTCTAAGTTCGGGTGTAACGAACATTATATACTCAGCGTGAGCTTCAATTGCACATTTCATTTCAGATAAATTACTTTTCTACATAACACGTGGCACCGCCCGTTTAAAAAAAATGTCTCCCCATTTCCTCTTACAATAAAACTTGATAAGTGAATATCATTGATTCAAAACTATTTTTTGCTAAGTTATAGCTTATTATTCTAGTCTACGACCCTTTTAAACTTGTCTTTTATATCTAAGTTGCCGTGGTCTTTAACCGATCCCGTCCATTTTTACTAGAAATATTTTCTGCTATAGGGAAAATTTGTGTACCCAATTTTATTACGATCCGTTAATTTTTCTTCGAGTTATGGCTCCCGAAACATAGAAAATTGCTTAGTCATAAAAGGGGCGGTGCCATGCCCATTTTTTAAATTTGAAGTTTTTCCTATTTATTGTTATAAATCCACTTGGGAAATGAAATACCATTGATATAAAGCTCTTTTTTGCAAAGATATAGCTTATTTATTCGTCCACGACCCTTTTAAAAATCTTTTATATAAAAGTGGGCCTGGTCCTTAACCGATTTCGTTAATTTTTCTTCAAAGCATTCCTTATAGTAAAGCAACCTCTCTGCCGAATTTTGTTACGATAGGTTTAACGATTTTTGATTAATAATATTTGTAAAATTGATTTTATCACAAGTGGGCGGTGCCACGCCCATTTTAAAAAAATTTTCAAATTTTTATCAAGAGTCTTAATATCAGTCCACATGTCAAATTTCAACATTCTAGGTGTATTATTTACTAAATAATCAGGTTTTTTGTGTTTTCCAAAATGTTATATATATAAAAAGTGGGCGTGGTTATCATCCGATTTCGCTCATTTTCAATACCAATCTATTCTGGGTCCAGATAAGCTCGTGTACCAAATTTGGTGAAGATATCTCAATATTTACTCAAGTTATCGTGTTAACGGACAGACGGACGGAGCGGACGGAGACATGGCTCAATCAAAATTTTTTTTCGATACTGATCATTTTGATATATGGAAGTCTATATCTATCTCGATTCCTTTATACCTGTACAACCACCGTTATCCAATCAAAGTTAATATACTCTGTGTGCAAAGCACGCTGAGTATAAAAACTAAAAAGCGCGCTCTTAAATAATATCGAACTAAAAAGTTAAAAATAGTTTTCAAAATAATTTAAAACAATAATGAACGAAAAAGAGAGCGCAAACTTTTCACATTGTTTTTAAAGAAATAAAAGTTAAATAAAAAAAATTTTTAGTTCCGATAAGCCGTTTCTTTATTATCAAGCCGGACTTTTATTTTGGCCTTAAAAAATAAAAGTCCGGATTTAACTAGTTTCTATCGGACTCAAAAAATAAAAATACAGATTTTACTTTTATATGTGGACGTTTATGGAAAAAGTTCGAAAAAGAAAAAGGATGCATAATTCGACATGATATTGCTATAGGGATACCTGGGAACTCAAACATTTTCCCTAGGATAATTTTTTGACCAGGGACTTTTTCGACTTCGAATTATTGTGATTGATGTTAGAGAAAAATTGTAAGTTTACAAACGGCGATGGTTACTAGGACCATTGTATAAAGGAATATTAGCAAGGCTCGCTAATTAAATACATATGATCATATTGATATAATAGTAACAGCGGAAGTATTAAAACAAATACTGTAAAAATCCGAACAAATGTTACTAAGCTTTCAAAAGCACGCCTAAAAATCATATCCACACCATTAGGAATAAACTACATACAGAGTGATCAAAAACGAATATAAACAAAAAGGCTACTCTTAGAGACCAATTGTACAGCGAACAACGGGACATTCATATGGCTTAGCAGCTAAAGGCATCTGCCTTTGCACTGATATGAATGTTGGAGATTCGAGTTCAACGCTCAGCTCCCGAAAAGTTAGCTGATGAAGAAGTGAAATTCAGAAACATGTCCTAGTAACAATCGCCGTTTGTATACTTACAATTTTTCTCTAATATCAATTACAAAAACCATTGTATAAAGCAATATGAGCAAGCTCGCTAATTAAATACATAGGATCAAAAAAAATATTATTTTTCCGTCCCTGGTGATGTCCAACGGGCCCTACATCAATTTCACCAACAACCGCTTTCCAATCCTATTCGTCAACGTCCATCGAATCCCTAGCAACACTCGTCGAATATCAATGTTACGAGCTACCGGTTACTTGGAAATCAATCGACGTTCATCGGAACTCGATAACCATTCACCGATTACACCAGCAACCGTAATTTATCCGCGAATCGAAAAACGTCACCCGTTCCGCCGTCTATACAGCGCTTCCACCGACAGCCGAACGCTGTCCATCGACACGTAAACGCCAATATAAAAGCAATAACATTTTGAAAAAAATATTTTGACTATTTTATTGCATCTTGTATTCTTGATTGCTGAGTTTTGGTACGAAAAACTGTGTATGGCTACCCTGACTGCAAACATACATACATATATGCTATTGTAGCATACACATAGACATTGCACAACTAGGCGCATAAGCAACATCACGCATTTCCGTTGTTGATAGTTGAATTCCCCTTCCAGCCATTTTTTACACACAAAAAGCTTCGAAAATATTTCGTGCTTATTTGGTTTCATATGCTTGCTGTTTTCAATGTCGTCTGTTGGCAAAACAAATGGGCTTGGCGGAAAATTTAACACACACGCATACAAATCCACGTGCACACATACACACACACAAGCCCTCTACTTAGTTGAGTATATTGTGTCGCAAGCGAACCGAAAGGGAAGCGCTTACAACTTTTCCCAAAATTAAAGACAAACTGAAAAAGAGAAAAGAAAAAAACGGGTTTGAGAAAAAAAGAAAACAAAACACCAACATGATAAACTTGCAGCAACAATAATAAGGGTAAAAAATAAAAAAATTGTGAAAAAAAATATAAAACAAAGAAAAGTCCGCAGCATCAGCTCACATTTGTTGCAGTAGGAAATTGCTGCCACTGTAGGACGCTTGCAAAATGAGGTCGAGGTCGCAGCATAACAGTATATTGTAACTTGAAGCGCCTATAAGTCACAGCTACTGCACAAATACACTCATACAACGATATAACGCTAGATAAATCAAAACAACACAGACGTAGACACATATTTTACTATCTTATAAAATGCAATTTTTTTATATATACGTATTTGTATTAGTTTGTGTAGCACTTGGCTTGCTCAGTGGTCAATATTGCTTGAACGGCTGGCTGCCTTATAGTTGTCCCACTCACCACAAAAAGGGACTTCTATCATATGCGAGAATGGAGCTTTCATGTATGGACGACGTTGTGCCAACTAAATGAACTAACAAGTAAGGAAGGTTAAGTCGGGTGTAACCGAACATACATACTCAGTTGAGAGCTATGGTGACAACATAAGGGAAAATAACCAGTAGGAAAATGAACCGAGGGAAACCCTGGAATGTGTTTGTATGACATGCGTATCAATGAAAGGCATTAAAGAGTATTTTATGAGGGAGTGGGCCATAGTTCTATAGGTGGACGCCATTTAGGGATATAGCCATAAAGGTGGATCAGGGTGACCCTAGAATTTGTTTGTACAATATGGGTATCAAACAAGGTGTTAATGAGTATTTTAAAAGGGAGTAATCCTTAGTTCCATAGGTGGACGCCGTTTCGAGATATCGCCATAAAGGTGGACCAGGGGTGACCCTAGAATTGTTTGTACAATATGGGCATCAAACGAAAGGTGTTAATGGAGTATTTTAAAAGGGAGTGGGGCCTTAGTTCTAGAGGTGGACGCCGGTGGACCAGGGGTGACTCTAGAATGTGTTTGTACGATATGGGTATCAAATTAAAGGTATTAATGAGGGTTTTAAAAGGGAGTGGTGGTTGTTGTATAGGTGGTCGCCTTTTCGAGATATCGCCATAAGGTGGACCAGGGGTGACTCTAGAATGCGTTTGTACGATATGGGTATCAAATGAAAGGTGTTAATGAGTATTTTAAAAGGGAGTAGTCCTTAGTTCATAGGTGGACGCCGTTTCGAGATATCGCCATAAAGGTGGACCAGGGGTGACCCTAGAATTTGTTTGTACAATATGGGTATCAAAAGAAAGGTGTTAATGAGTATTTTAAAAGGGAGTAATCCTTAGTTCCATAGTGGACGCCGTTTCGAGATATCGCCATAAAGGTGGACCAGGGGTGACCCTAGAATTTGTTTGTACAATATGGGCATCAAACGAAAGGTGTTAATGAGTATTTTAAAAGGGAGTGGGCCTTAGTTCTATAGGTGGACGCCGTTTCGAAATATCGCCATAAAGGTGGACCAGGGGTGACTCTAGAATGTGTTTGTACGATATGGGTATCAAATTAAAGGTATTAATGAGGGTTTTAAAAGGGAGTGGTGGTTGTTGTATAGGTGGTCGCATTTTCGAGATATCGCCATAAAGGTGGACCAGGGGTGACTCTAGAATGCGTTTGTACGATATGGGTATCAAATGAAAGGTGTTAATGAGTATTTTAAAAGGGAGTAATCCTTAGTTCCATAGGTGGACGCCGTTTCGAGATATCGCCATAAAGGTGGACCAGGGGTGACCCTAGAATTTGTTTGTACAATATGGGTATCAAAAGAAAGGTGTTAATGAGTATTTTAAAAGGGAGTAATCCTTAGTTCCATAGGTGGACGCCGTTTCGAGATATCGCCATAAAGGTGGAGCAGGGGTGACCCTAGAATTTGTTTGTACAATATGGGTATCAAACGAAAGGTGTTAATGAGTATTTTAAAAGGGAGTGGGGCCTTAGTTCTATAGGTGGACGCCTTTTCGAGATATCGCCATAAAGGTGGACCAGGGGTGACTCTAGAATGAGTTTGTACGATATGGGTATCAAATTAAAGGTATTAATGAGAGTTTTAAAAGGGAGTGGTGGTAGTTGTATATGTGAAGGCGTTTTCCAGATATCGACCAAAATGTGGACCAGGGTGACCCAGAACATATCTGTTGGATACCGCTAATTTATTTATATATGTAATACCTGCCAAGATTTTAAGGGTTTTTTATTTCGCCCTGCAGAACTTTTTCATTTTCTTCTACTTAATATGGTAGGTGTCACAACCATTTTATAAAGTTTTTTCTAAAGTTATATTTCGCGTCAATAAAACAATCCAATTACCTTACCATGTTTCATCCCTTTTTTCGTATTTGGTATAGAATTATGGCATTTTTTCATTTTTCGTAATTTTCGATATCGAAAAGTGGGCGTGGTCATAGTCGGATTTCGTTCATTTTTCATACCAAGATAAAGTGAGTTCAAGTAAGCACGTGAACTAAGTTCATTAAAGATATGTCGATTTTTGCTCAAGTATCGTGTTAACGGCCATGCGGAAGGACAGACGGACGACTGTGTATAAAAACTGGGCGTGGCATCAACCGATTTCCGCCCATTTTCACAGAAAACAGTTAACGTCATAAAATCTATGCCCTACCAAATTTCAAAAGGATTGGTTAATTTTTGTTCGACTTATGGCGTTAAAAGTATCCTAGACAAATTAAATGAAAAAGGGCGGAGCCACGCCCATTTTGAAATTTTCTTTTATTTTTGTATTTTGTTGCACCATATCATTACTGGAGTTGAATGTTGACATAATTTACTTATATACTGTAAAGATATTAAATTTTTTGTTAAAATTTTACTTTAAAAAAATTTTTTTTTAAAAGTGGGCGTGGTCCTTCTCCGATTTTGCTAATTTTTATTAAGCGTACATATAGTAATAGGAGTAACGTTCCTGCCAAATTTCATCATGATATCTTCAACGACTGCCAAATTACAGCTTGCAAAAGTTTTAAATTACCTTCTTTTAAAAGTGGGCGGTGCCACGCCCATTGTCCAAAATTTTACTAATTTTCTATTCTGCGTCATAAGTTCAACTCATCTACCAAGTTTCGTCGCTTTATCTGTCTTTTGTAATGAATTATCGCACTTTTCGGTTTTTCGAAATTTTCGATATCGAAAAAGTGGGCGTGGTTATAGTCCGATATCGTTCATTTTAAATAGCGATCTGAGATGAGTGCTCAGGAACCTACATACCAAATTTCATCAAGATACCTCAAAATTTACTCAAGTTATCGTGTTAACGGACGGACGGACGGACGGACATGGCTCAATCAAATTTTTTTCGATCCTGATTATTTTGATATATGGAAGTCTATATCTATCTCGATTCCTTTATATATGTACAACCAACCGTTATCCAATCAAACTTAATATACTCTGTGAGCTCTGCTCAACTGAGTATAAAAATAGTAATACCAATATAGATGCATCTAATGATAAAGCAATATAAGCACAAACAACAAGGATTGGACTCAAATAGCTTTGAAAGCATTTGCGCTAGTGACTACTTAAATTTCATCAAAGTGTAACCCCCCTGTTTGGTATTCTATATATTCCAAAGCATATTATTAGGTGTGCGGATGTATGTAAATTTCATTGCTTTGAATTGTGGTCTTATTCAGGATAGGTAAGGTGGCATTTATTTTAGCTTGAAGTACTCACTTAGCACTTCTGTCATACGTTTATGATGCAGCACCATCTAACCAGGATACTCGCTTCTAATTTTTTTTAGGAAATCACTGGGTTGCAGCTATAAAGTGATGGATGAATCACATATTAGCCTTAGAATGATCGTTCTGAGGTGTTAATATATCCAGATCGAAGTATTTACGTCTTGCTTAGAAAAAAAACCGAACAGATGGAGCACGCAGCTATTGAACTATTTTAGATATTGACGCGTAGTATTGACTTAACACGACTTATTCCTATAAGTATTTCCTTGCCAAATTTTTATATCCAGCTGTACTTGTACAGAGGGTATTATAAGTTGATTGGATACTGTTGGTTGTACAGGTATAAAGGAATCTAGACAGATATAGACTTCCATATATCAAAATCATCAGTATCGAAAAAAATTTGATTGATCCATGTCCGTCCCCATCCGTCCGTCCGTGCGTTAACACGATAACTTGAGTAAAGTATTGAGATATCTTCACCAAATTTGGTACACGAGCTTATCTGGACCCAGAATAGATTGACATTGAAAATGAGCGACATCCGATGACAACCACGCCCACTTTTTATATATATAACATTTGGAAAACACAAAAAACCTGATTATTTAGTAAATAATACACCTAGAGTGTTGAAATTTGACGTGTGGATATTGAGACTCTTGATAAAATTTGATTGTAAAATGGGTGTGGCACCGCCCACTTGTGATAAATCAATTTACAAATATTATTAATCATAAATAAAAATCGTTAAACTTATCGTAACAAAATTAGGCAGAGAGTACCTTTACTATAAGGAATGCTTTGAAGAAATATAACGAAATCGGTTAAGGACCACGCCCACTTTATATAAAAGATTTTAAAAAGGGTCGTGACGAATAAAATAAGCTAAATCTTTGCATAATCAAGTGGATTTATAAGAATAAAACTTCAAATTTAAAAAATGGGCGTTGCACCGCCCCTTTTATGACTAAGCAATTTTCTATGTTGGGGAGCATAACTCTAGAAAAAACTAGTTCAGAATAGAACCATATGTATATGTATTATTGCGCAGCCTTGTAATACTATTACGCACACACAAAAAAAAACAGCAACAGCATTTCAAGTGTACAGCTGGGTATGTAATGTTCGGTTCCACCGAACTTAGACTTCCTTACTTGTTATTATTATTACTGCCTAGTATTCACTCTGCCCTTTATTTAGATGGATTGTGCTTGACCAGTTCAGCTTATTACTGTATGTGGAGGCTTTTAATGTTTTAATTTCCTCTTCGGGCTTTTGTTACATACACGAGCAATAGAGAGTCACGCCATCTAGATAGGAGAGTCTCTTCGCTGCCAATCGCAGAAATGTGAGCCCGCGTTCCATACTCGAACTTATAAAAGCGACAGATATGTTTGTTACTCGGATAAATTCAAGTTACTTAGATGATATTGCTGGACAACACTACATGTTTAGTAACCAGTGAGAGTTTTTGTTGTTGTAGCAGTGCTTCGCCCCACCTAATAGGTGCGACCGATCACAAATTGTCATCAATATCCTTTATCGGGAGTCCAAGGAAACTTGCTGTTTCAACAGGGGTGTTAGAGGCGTGTTTTACATTACAATTAAAGAGATGGTTGGTGCGATGTGGGGACACATTTCAAGCGGGGCATACATTTGTATGTCGGGGTTGATTCTGGATAGGTAAGAGTTAGCCTGTTACAGTATCCAGAACGAAGTTGAGTTAGAGTGACTCGCGTTTTCCGAGGAGTACGCGTTCCTCTTCCGCAAGTTTTGGGTGTTGTTCTTTGAGTACTGTGATTCACCGGCAATTCCTGGCATAAGTTCCGACGCCTGTTGTGGAGTTCACTGAGGACTCTGCTTGTGTTTTTTTGCTTCATACGGCTGAGTTCTCAGGTGCCGTATTTCCTCATATTGCTTACGGAGATGACTCCTTAAGCCCCTAGGCAGTGTTGACTCATCAATAAGATGTCGTGTTGGGATGCCAGTTTCAGGGTTATTCACAGGAACTGTTGATTAGCATCTCATTTGCTCCCTGATGCGTAGTATTATCGCCTAATTAGTAGATGGTGTTCTGGGGACATAAGAACACAGCCCGTGGCGGTTCTGAGAGCAGTATTTGGCAGGCCTGTAGCTTTCTTCCAGTGAGTAGTGTTTAGGCTTGGCGACCATATAGGGGACGCGTAGCATGCAATAGGCTCGCCAATTGCTTTGTAGCGGCAATGAGCGTTTCTTTGTCTTTCCCCAAATACTGCCAGCAAGGGATTTGAGGATTTATTACGGCTTTGGATTTTCGGTACAATTGCGGCTGCATGCTCACAAAATGTAGATCCTGATCAAACGTCACACCCAAGATTTTGGGGCGTACGACAGTCGGTAGCGTAGTGCCATCGACGTGGATGTTGAAAATTGTTGACATTTGGGACGTCTATGTTATAAATAAGGTCGCGGAGGATTTAGTCGGTGATATTCCAGGTTTCGCGAGGCGAAAAAACTGGAAAGATCAGGGAGGTAGCCGTTATTCTGTTGCAAAGCTCATCGATCTGTGGGTCTGGGCCTGTGGCCATTATTGGGCAGCCATCGGCGTAGGAAAGGATAGTAACTCCTTCTGGTGGCGAAGGTAGCTTAGATATGTAGAAATTAAACAAAAGTGGAGATAGGACACCACCCTGTGGCACACCTTGTTTAATACTTCTTGGTTTTGATGCTTCGTTTCTAAATGCACCGATGCCTGCCGACCACCCAGATAATTTGCGGTCCACCTTTTAAGACATGGGGAAAGGGTAGACCGTTCCAGGTCTTGCAGTAACGTGGCCATGGTTGACCGTATCAAAAGCTTTTGATAGGTCTATCGCAACGAGTACTCTTCTATGGTGGGGGTTTTGATTTAAACCGCAATTTATCTGGGTGCTAATGCATTTTAGCGCGGTGGTGGTGCTATGGAGTTTTCTGAAGCCATGCTGATGACAGGCTAGCTGCAAATTTGCTTTGAAGTAGGGGAGCAAAATGGCTTCAAGACGGCTTGGCTACTGGCGATAGGAGAGATATCGGGCGATATGACTTTCCTATGCTAGCAGGTTTCGTAGCGGGATGGGCCATTTTCCATTTTTCGGGAATGACAAAGGTGGAAAGAGACAGGCTGAAGGCACGTTATAAATATTTGAAACCCTCTTTCCCTAGGCTTTTAAGCATCGGCATGGCTATGCCGTCTGGGCCCACTGCTTGGATGGTTTAGCATGACCCATGGCATCCT
>JARSSU010028515.1:0-18623 GCA_029619165.1 Eurosta solidaginis
CAGTTTCAATAAGCACGCTATCTGTCAGCAATAGTATAGTATTTAAAATGAAAACTTTAATAAACCCATTTCATTATTAAATATTGAGTCATTTATCAACAGTTTAGTGATTCGAACTTAGCAGAAGATTTCAAATAAGGGATTTCAGTAAATTTTCGTTACAATTGGTGTCAGAAGAGGAATGTTGAATAAATTCCAGAGGACAACAAAGACATGGCAAAGTTCAGTGATTGAAGATCAAGCACTGACGAAGGGTTGGAGAGGCCGTGGATTGAATACAACCGCATTAAACTCGAACTTCAGGCACGACTACGAGAGGGAATGGAAGCAGAAAGATTAACGTGAGAGTAGTTTCAGCATAGCAATTACGAAGTAAAAACATGCTCCATCTTTTGACGCTCTGTCTCCTTTCCAGTGGTTTAAGGTACAAAAATTTGTTTGATTTATATTTAAGTTTCTTATTTTGGTTTTTTGGTTTTTAGTTTGTGTAGTGTTCTTTAATCTAGTTGTAAGTTTTTCACCTTTAGTTTAAACTAATTTTCAAGGAAATTTATTCTTATTTTTAGGTTTTATAGTCTCCCTTTGACGTTTATTTCCCACGTTGTTTCTTGGCACGACCACACTCTTTCTGTCCATCCCCCGAACATTGGTTTCATTTGTTATTTTTTCGCTAGAATCGCTGAGGTTCCTTTGCTGGTGCTGATTGCAATTGGGCATTGCTTTTCAGCACAGCGGACGGCGATGCCACTTGATCTCAGGGTGCCTTTTTTGTTTGCGTAACGCGCGTAACCAAAATATTATTGCCCAAAATAGTTCTAATTCTTTATTATTGGCTTTATTTTGGTTCTGATTTTCTAAGGATTTTGAAGCTAATACAAATTGGGCTAAATCGGTTACCGTTATGATTTTGACTCAGTTCGCACCACACCGCTGAATTTTGAGCATCGAACCTAATTAATAATTCTTTGTGTTGAAATCTGGGGGATATTGTAAAAGTTTTGGAGAAATCAGACTTTTTCTTATTTTCTGAAAGGGCTAACTCGCATGGCCGTATCCCAATTAAATTCAACCTTCTTGTCTACTTCAACGTTCAGTGGAGCTGCTATAGGATGCTGAATTTGGGATAAATTCCTATATTAATTTGCAAATTCGTCAGCGAATCTTCGGAGCAGACATCTTTATACGCGGGGCTTAGGATACTCTTTTATTGCTTCAATTTTTGAATCGTCTGGTAGCAAAACCATTTGCTGTAGCATTTATCCCCTAAGTTAAAGTTACTCAGGTCAATTATGTTGGAACAAGAAGAATAAAAAAGAAAAATAAGAAAATTAGCACTTTTTTTGGGTTAGGATAGTCGAGGCTAAGTTGAACTTCCTACAGGTTTCGTAAAACTTTTTTTGAGATATTGGAGATGATTGCTTCGCTAGCATCCGATTACTATTATGTACTCGTCTACATACATAAAGGCTTGGTTGGGTGGAAGTAACTCATTTAGAACAAAAATGCAATGACATGCATCTCTTGAAATATGATTTGGAGGCTTACGTATATAGTACGCTAAATGGTAAATAGCCTATCCGATCGAAAGCTCCGCGGAAATGCAGTACATGAAAAGATGTTATTCTCTGAATCTTGTGTGAAGTGATGATTGTGAATAACCCGAAATAACATGCTTAATGTAGAAAAGAATTTCTCACTGGCTCAGGTTTATTCTTAAATGATCGTCTACACGTGCCAAAGGTAAAGTTTAGTCGCAATTAACTTTTGATTACAGCTACTAGAAGTCAACGTCCATCCACGAATTCTACACTTAGATCTAAAGCGTATTTTTGGGGCCATTTAGTCTTTTCGGTATCCAAATTAAAAACATAGGACTGATTATAATATTGGAACAACTAATTTTCCATCAGATCGTTTTCGCTAATTTATTTACTTGTTTATTGATTTCTTCACGTTGAGATACCGGTAGGGTGGCGGTAATTTTTAATGGTATACTGGCGTCCGTATCGTTTAGTGTCTTAGTTTTTGTCATCAAAAATTGTTTATTGTCGCTTTAATCATATCTATAGCGCAAAAATCAATCGAATATTGTAAACAAGTTATATAAGTTTATTTTCAGCATAATTAGGTATTTTTCTTTTCTACAATTCTTTTAAGTTCTTTATACGACTATCTTGCTTTACTGATTATTAATTTTACTAAACGTGATTAATTAGAAAGTTTTTCTTTTGAATTTGTAGTTGTTTACGTATTTTATACGCTATCTTGTGGTTGTTTTTATTAGCTTTAATGATCTGTACTAGTATCCAACTATACATTTTCGCTGTGAAAAACACCGTCAGAAAATCTCTTGAGATCCACCAAACGTGGTTCTGAGATCTTTTTATAAACGAGAATTCTTATAAAATCTCGCAACGATAGGTAATAAACAAATGTATCAGTCTTTCATTCGTGATGATGGGAAGTGAAATCTTTTCTATTGCCTATCCAGAAGGAAATGCAAATTTTTGCATCAGGCAGATATCGCATTTATTTGTTTTTAGGAAATCCCTTACCCAAGTATTACCATCTGATGGAATTTTGAAATCATTATCTACCACATATGCAAACGTATGTTTGATATAAAAATTTGAAAAGTGTAAGTTATTGTAAAAGGTACGCATATATGTAGAAACTGTATTCTGTAGTTGACTGCCGAGTGAATATTAATTGTATCATGGTTTTGTTAATTGACAAATTTTTATTACGAGGAGGTAGAATATTTGATTAAGCGAAGAATGTCGGCTTGTGTAATCGACTAGACATGTACTAAAATTTTTATAGTTAGGGCCTAGTAATATTTAATTTGTATACGATCTGAATGGGAGTTTAAGTTAGAAGACAATAAATGTTTTTTGAAGTTTAAAAATTGTGAGACTGAATCAGTTAGTATAATTAGTACTCGTCTCTCCCTCAGTGTATCGCTCGACTGAGGGGGGCTTCCCTGTTTAAAGCCGCGTAACGTCTTGGGCATTTCTTAGCTGCTATATTAATTGGATGTGTTTAGAGCTTATTAGTGCTAGTATACGACTATTGTTGGCTATTTGTATTATTATTGTTAGGCTATTCTATTTCGCAGCTCAGGCTGGTAAGCGGAAATTTTCTGCACTTTGATTGCCGCGATTGAAGTTGTTGGCCGATAGTTACTGTTAGCTAAAAGGATTGTCTTTATTTTGTCTATATATTGTTAAGAGGTTAGCGATTTGATTTTGGAAATTTCGTACTCGGTTATTACGTTGTCTGAAAATTTCTAAATTGTTATTGTTCGGCGCGCTCTTAAATGGCCAAAACTTGACGTTCTTTTATTTGCATTTGATTGCTCTACAATACAGGTTTGCTACTACGGGTCGCTTGGAGATCAGATGTAAAAGATTGGTTGAAGTCAAGATTGATTTCTACTAATACTGTTATTTTGCGTTTCAAGTGCCTATACGTTAACTGTTTCTGCGATGGCGCATATTCACGGGCTTTGGTCTGAGTAATCTCGGCCTTCGATAATGAGCGAACGCCCCTTCTAAAGCACGTCAGGACATTCCCTGCAGACGCGTTTTGGGCAAAATCGGTGTAATTATTATTATTAACTTGGTCAAGGACTGCAAATTTTCCGCATAACGAACTTTGGAGTTGTCGGGTTTTATACGGTTAACGTAGTGCTATTTTGTTATATCGTTACTGAAAGTACTTGAGTTGGTAGGCGGCTTCTCGAGCTTTACCATCGAGTTTGAAAGATTTAATATCTGAAATACTAAATGCTAGTTAAATTTCGTCGACAAATTTTGTTTCTATTACTCAATTTAGTATGAAAGTTTTATTCGGTAGACTTATTAGGGGCTACAACCGCTATAGTTTTCAGCGCATATCGCAGCACCTATGCCGATAACTTTCTTTTTTTCTTCAGGAGTCTTCGCTAGTGATTTGTATCGGAATTAGGGAGGATTTGAATAATTGTTTCGGGCTATTGCTCAAATCCGTGAATTCCTGCCGGACAGAAGAAAGTCTATAGCAATGCAAGGTTTTTGATTGTATTGGGGCGAATTGATGGTTGAGCTTTTTCTTCTAAGACTGGCATTTTAAATAATTGAGATTTTCGGAATCTGGAACGTTGCGGAATATAAAATTTTTGGAATTAGGATCTGGAATTTTTGGAATTTTCGAATTGTCGGATCTGAGTTTTGTTCTGAAATTCTAGGAAGCGGGCTACTTTTTGATTTCTATAGGGAACATGATGTATGTAGGAAGCAAAGAAGAATTAATCTTGACACTAATTAGAGTCAGAATTTGTAAGAAATTGCCTGGGGGGGGGGACGAGAGCGATAATTTAACAGAACAATTGTGAAATTGATTGATGTTGTATGTGATACTTTGAAAGAATTATCCGAGCAATTTAATGAAAGTGCCTGATATATTATATAATGAAATGAATGTATGTATCTGAAGTAATATTAATTAAATTGATTTTCAATAGGAAAACAATATTTTAATTGTATAAAAGCGCACTATTGGCTGTTGATAACGGTACGCACCGTGGCTTTATTAAAATAGTATTTCAGATGTTTTGTGTAATAAACGTACGCACCGTTTTTATTAAAATTGTATGTTTTATTTTTATAGATACGGCGCGGACACCGCACCGCATCTTTTTCAAATGTTGTATTTAGCGAATAGCCTCGGACGCACCGGGATTAAAAATAAATTCATTGGTTTTGTGAGCGAGAACCAGCGCGTTTAGCGGCAAAAAAATCTATTTGGTTAATTACGGAACACCGTTTACGCAAAAAAATTATGTTGTTTGTTTAAGCCGGTTTTATTTTGTTTATGTCCAAAAAAAATCCCATATTTCGTAAGTATGTCAGATTAGCTACAAAATCTAAATTTTTCATCATTTCTGATTTATTATATCATTAGGCCGTCTTCATAATCAAAACACGATAAATGGCAATCGACGAAAAAAAATTTTGTGAAGTTTAGTTAAAAACAATTTGCAAAAGTATTGAGCTGGTGAAAAACACAATGTTTGCTGACCATCATTAGGTAGGCTAGTCTCACATTTACTCAAATTAGATATTCAGCATGAGAATAAAGATTATGTTGCAACAATTCGCGAAAAAAATATTTGTATGTACACTTTATGGGCTTGATTTGTAAGCTTCCCTCAATATGTTCTATCTATTTAGGGGGGGGCGAATATTTTATTGATATTCATCAAGAATATTTAATGTATTTGTTGTAGTTTAATGTATAAAATGTTAATAAAAATGCAGTAAATTCTTAGTAATTAATTAATCAGTCAGTTACTGAAATATGTATGCAATTTGAAGATGATTATTTTGAATGGTCGCAGTAGAAAATGCGAAATTTTGTTATAGAAAGTTTTAATAAATTCGATTAGGTGTTCGTTCATTTTAATTATTTTAAAATTTAATAGTTTTACAAATTCAAAAAGTATACCTACATACATTATTTTTGCCGAAATGCATACTGGCTTTATGCTGGCTAAGCTATTAACGTCGGCTTGCGCTTCCACGAATTGCTGACCGGGAATTCATTGCTCTGCTGCATCCTGAGGGTTTGGGCCTCTGGCTGGTCTGTTTTGCTCTGGGCGCGCTTTAGATGAAGTCTGTTGGTTAGCATACTTGTTGTTTTTATGTATCATGTTATACTTGTATAGTTTTGTGGTGGATTTACGGCCGTTATTACTTGTCGTGGGCTGTTTTTGTACAATTGAAATATGGTGCTGGATGGCTCCGTTATTTTGGCGTATTGGGTTTTTGTAGCAGCGCGCAACCCTATGATTTTTCATATGTATGTATGTCATTTTTGTAACTTTTGTTGCATTTTATTGAGAGTTTTTATATATTTTTGTAATGAGGGGAGGGTGTTTTTATAGTTTTTAAAGAACTTTTTTTGGGATTTTTTCCGTTTTATATTTTTTTGTTAAATTTTTCATTTCTTTATATTTTTTGTGTAGGGTTTTTGTTAAGTTTTTGTATATTTTTTTTTTTGGTTTTTTTGATTTTTATGTTTTTTTTTTATATTTTTAAATTTATTATGTAACTTAAATTGTTAATTCTTTAGGAAATACTGTAATTTGTTTAGTTCATTTTTATTAAATTTTTGAATTTTAAGTTACGATTTAAATTTTTTAAGATTTTAAGTTTTTCTTCTTTGGATTTTTTGTGTATATGTTGTAATTATTGTTAATATTTAATTTTTTGCTTTTTGCACTTAATTAGTGCCTGGTTCGGAGCTTGAATGGCCTACCTTCGCCGCACTTGCAGGCCTTCTGCGTGTGGGGCACGGTCAGCCATTTAAGATGTCCCTTTTGGACATCCTTAATGAAAATGTTCTGCCTGCACACATACACTCACCCCAACAATTAAATGTGGCAAATTTGTTTGAATTTATATTTGTTTCTGTTATTTTAGTTGGTATGTAATTGTGTAGTATTTCTTTAATCTTAGTATGTATATGTTCGTTCACGCTTTATTTATAACATAATTTTCAAAGATGTCTTCTTAATTTTAGGTTGATATCTTTCATTGGAGAATTCACACGTTGTTTTCTCTGCACGACCTAACTCCTTTCGATTCACATCTAGCCACGAGCTTGATTTCTATTTTTGCGGAGTAAAAGTCGCCTGAATGCCTTGTTGGGCCATGGCTGAGTGCAATTGGGTCATTGCTATTTGCAGCAACAGTCTGTACGGGCGATGGTACATTTAGTCACTCAGGGGTGCATTTTGTTGCGTAAGAGCGCGTAAGCGCAGTGCGGTTATAGTTCAGATTAGCGCCCAAACTTATCACTTGTTAATCATACAACTTTAAGATTTGCAATATAGGGGGTTTCGGTAGCCGCTTGTTTTTACATGTAGATAGAGTAAGACAGGAGGACCAATGTTAAAACAACCACACACATCCTGTTGTTCTACCGGCTGATACCATAAGCTTACCATGGTGGAAGGCAGACCTGAGTTCTATCTTATGCAGGCTTGTCAGCGAAGGCATCAATCTTTCTTGAAGCCTCCAGGGAGGGTGCTGAAAAATTGGATCATACAAAATGATGCTGCGGGTTATTATAAGAACTGCTCGCAGCCCCCCTCATCTTTGAGAACCTCGCGTGGGCGGAAGTTTGTGGCGAACGGAGACGGTGTCTGAAGGATCCGGCTCAGAAAGGTGCTCTGCCGTGGTGCTCGCAAAAGATTGGATTCGGCAGTAGAGGCATCTTGCGCTAGTACAGACGCCTGCTTGCTAAGTCACCGGCACTTCGTCGTTCATACCAAGAGCTGGAAGGACTAGTCATCACGAGGCTCTAAGAGACTTCAGAACTCGGTATATGTGCTGACATCCTTTCGCAGCTGAGGGCTACTCCACAGAGTTCTATATGGACGTCCATTTTAAGGAGTCCTTGGAGGTAAGTTGTCTATTATCGCCACCATGCTTATTATGAAAGGGAAGAGTCCCTCAGGAGATCAGCCTTGCACTGCAGTTTTCTCCGCAGAGTCGTGAAAGCGCGTGGGCGTTCATAGCGATTCACACTCATAGCTTCCTCGACATTGACGGAACTTTTAACACGTTACGGGGGCCCGATTCTGCGATAACAAGGTTCACTGAATTCATTCAGCTTGGGTTTGCGCGATTCTTGGCTAGTGAAATGTGTTCGGCAGTTACTTGTTGCGAAGAAAGTACTTAGATGCGACGCGTAGCTGGTTTGCAACGGTGTTCAAACACATAGCGGAGAGGGCTACTCCCGCAGGGAGGGGGAACTTTCTTACCACTTACTGGGTTTGGCCACACTTATATAGACTGCTGGTTTCTTCTTGAAATGGAGCTATAGGTAATAGACATATGTGCGTTAGGATGACTCTCGCGCTGTTGTTAGCGGGGAAGTTTACAAGCGGGGGCAGACTACTATGCGATCTGAAGCAAACTAAGTGTTAGTACTGGTGGTAGGATATGAGCTAAAGTTATAAAGGTCTGATATGTCAATTCAGGCCTTAATACTGAAGCTTGGTTGTGATTCACTAGGAAATATAAGATTCATTGTTTGTAGCTTCCGGTGCTCACAGGTTTGACCTTTTGGGTGTTAGAGGGGAAGCGTTCTGAACGCTGAGAGGATCTCTCAAATACCTACTTAGGAGTATTTGGATAGGGGAAGGAACTATCCTGGTAGGAAAAACGCTCTAGAAGCGTGTGAGGAGAGCATAGGGCGGTGGCACTGTAGGCTAGCTGTACGGGGAGCTGTTTGGGCACTAAGATGGGGACTTAACGCGATATTAGACCTGTGGCTCCTACACTGCTGTGGTTTATGACCATATCCTTCTATAGCGGGGCTTTGGTGCTGGTGGGCCAGACTTAGATACAAAATTGAACAAGAAGAAAACTTACGAGTATGTCCTGAAGGTAAAAGGAAGTGCTCTATTCTGCTTGGCGGGCGCTCTATTGGCGCATCACTCCCGCGATGATGCGGCTCAGGATACTCTTTTTAATGTTTGCCCAATAGATTTAATGCCAATGGCAATGTGCGGGCCCTTTTCTGCTCCGCGTCTGGCGGGAGTTATCCCGCTGGATGAGAGGTCAATGTGGTTTGCGCATGGCAGCCATCCTTTACGGAGGAATACTGGATTCCCTTCGTCAGAGTACTATTGCGCTCACTGTATTTTTTCGATATGAAGTACGAGGTTTTATCGCCGGATTGGGACTGATTGGTGCGAAGCAGCAGACGGACCTGAGCGAGTGAGTACTGCAGATCTTATATCCGGACGGCTCCAAAGCTGTGTATATAAAAAGGTGGGGCAGTGGGGTCTTTTTTTTTTGCATCCTCAAGCGAGGGTGGTAATCTATCCTTTAGCATACCCCGAATCATTGCAGGGCGCTGCATTCAGGGCGGATGCGGGCTGCTATATGTTGAGGACCCGTTGATTACGCCTGAGGAATGCTATTCCGGCTATAAAATAAAATTTGTATTTATTCTGGACTATCGCAGGGCTGCACTAAAAGGTCGCTTGTGGTCGGTTCACTATGTAAGTTTCCAGGAGCGAGTAGAGAAATGCGGCAAATCTCTTTAACGTAGATCTGCTGATAAACTTCCCTCAGTCTGGTTATGGTTGCCTGAACGCTGCGTAAATAACCCGGGGCAAATTGAGATGGCTGACGGAACGTTGCCAAAGAGGGAGGTCACATCCTTTCCGCTTTCGTTGTTCCTGGAACGGATTGTAGCATGGCCAGCTCGCGTAAGTAGCCTGTAAGCTCACTTTGACAAGGAATTTTCCTAGGTGAAGTCGGGTGTTATATGGAGTGCAAATATCTCGTACCCTGGCTATACCTACACTAATTTCTGTGTGGCCCTGAATGGAACGCGTAGACGTTCATAGTAAGTATCCTATGCTTCTTGGAAGGGGGATCATATCTCTGGTGGGTGGACTTATATACCGGGCGCAGCCCAGGCAGCCACATAAGGCTAATCAGATCGGGAAGCATGTACAACGGCCTGGTTGCTCATTATAATGTCTCACTGCAGGAGCTGGCGAAAGACGAAAAGGGCGGAGAAACCAGTTCAATACGTTTCTGTGGGCGACTGTCCTGCGCTTTGGCGCAAGAGAGAACAAATCTCGAGTGCAATTGGGTGGGGATCTCTCGTTCTATTGACGTTCTTTGTGTCTGGCGTAAGTTGGAACTCTTAAGAAATTCCTGCTTTGCTGAATTGGGTCGACCGTTCTGGTTTTAGTACGGGTCGTAGAGAATTCCACTGTGGTATCACAACCTTTTTGGCCTAAGTGCACTGTGGTGCTCGCACCGGTGGGCCATTGTTCTCTACAACCTAATCCTAACCCTTGAAACTCGAACAAGTGTTGATGTGACATTCAAGGCGGATAATGATACGACTGGGCAAATTGCATTCAATAAAGTTTGTCTAGATCTCTGATATATTGAATGTTTGCAGTAATTTGTTAAAACTTCCCCGCACTCTAAACTGTGCTGCTTTGTAACTGATATTTCCTGCGTGGTGGGTGCAGGGCTCATATAAATATTAGCTTTATAATTACATGACACATGGTATTGATTTTTGTTGTTTTATTCATTATGGATCTAGGTAGATACATTTGCCATTTGGATCATTCACGAGAGGCATTGCTTAATTTTTTTATATACTACTTATGTCAATATCGATCACACATTGTGTATAATTATGAACCTTTGGCTGCAAAAGAGCGTACGGCCAAAATGTAGGGAAAAAAATATCATGGTAACAGTGGAGTTATAAAAAGAACTAATACGCGATTACGCAATTTGTAGGTAAAATAAATCAAGAGGAGCTGTACCTGGACGGGGCAAATTGGAGTGGAGTAAGCTCGGCCTAACATATCTCTCGAGGTTATCCGTGCCTTATTCATGGTAGCTTATGTATTTTTATTATAATATGAATGGCAATTTGGTGGCATATATAATCAATGTTAGTGTGCGAAAATAGTTGTATTTGAGGTTTAGCTAAAAGTAAGCCTTTTGGAACTGTGGAGAGGTGTGTCTGACAGACCTATTTGCATTTTAATTATTATGCCGAGGCCACTTTAGGATCTTCTTCAGTTTTGTATATTTGCTAGATAGGCATTTATGGCAATAAGAACGCAGAGAGCAAGGTGTAAGTCAGGTTACACGTTAGGCTAGGTTAAGTAGTAGTGGCCTCGGCCCCATGGCTTTACACCATAGGCTCCGTATCAGTTGGCATCGCGTTGTGGTAACCTTGTTGCAGGAATGCAATCATTCAATCCCTCGCTCTTCTGATAGCGGGGCATTTCGAGACGCTGATAAAAAGCTTACCCAGCAGTCCGCTTATGAGCATGCTTCAGACGTGGGGAGATTGCCTCAGGAAGATGAGCTCAACAATAGCGTTGTCTGGTGGGCTCACTGTTAACGCCGGGGCAGTTGGCAGATGAGGTGCGTTATCACCGTTTCGCTCATTCCTCGTCTTCTCTAGGTCTACAACTTCTCCAGGCATGCGTCGAAAGGGCGCTCCTACGGCTTCACCGCGCATGTCCGTCCGATTAAGAGGGGCAGTGGGCCCAGTTAGTAAGCTCCTACAATGAGGGAGTATTTTTTCGCTGCTCTAGGGTGTATACCGTGACTGGATTCCGTCTCTTAGTATCCGCGCTCTTTAGGCCAGGATTGCTTGTATGTTGCTACACCTCCAGGGGTGTAGTAGGCTCATTCTTTCGTTGAGAGCTTGACTGTAGGTATACTCTTTTAGCGATTAGGGCTTGCTAAGTCGCGAACAAGACAAGCCAAGGGCCGTTCTTTTCAGGATAGAGATCTGTCTGGTCGTTTTACCCTGGGCCTAGGCATATGTCTCGTCTGCAGCGCGTTTCCGCTCTATGCCCCTTACCGTGTCGCGTGCGGGTGACGCATGTGGTAGGTGTTAGCACGGTTTCTGTTGGGGCACATCATCCTGAAGATATCGGCGATCAGTTTAGTGTCAATGAAGTGTTGAATGAATATGAATCAAAGGATTTTGCATTGGCCGCATTGGCTATTGCTGATAAAATAAAGATTTCCTTGGCCGGTATTTTTGTGTATCTGTTTGAGTCGCCGGCTTGCCGTGATAGCTGCTAGCTTATGCTGGAAGCACGCTGGCAATGATCAGGTATTTTGAAGGAAGGTTGGGGTGTCATTCCAATTGCCTTCGCCTAAATGTAATGCTAAATAAGTAGGTAATGTAAAAGGAATTTTGTTTGAATGATGCATATGATCGTACCCAGTAGGAAATGTTGTAGTAGAACAATAGAATCAGATACTTTTTAAGGACAACTAAATTTTTTCCACTATGGTTGTTTAAATGTGTGCCTTACTTCAGAAACTTTAAACAAGAAAATTATAAGAGGGGTGTGTTCATAATGAAGCCTCCATGCTTACTGTGCGTCCAAATTAAAACATTATTGAAAGGAACAATGAACAATTCAGGCGCTGATGCAAGCCTTGAGTGTCGCGGGCGTTCAACCGTCCACAACCTTGGAATTTTCGTGAAAAAATCTATCTGCAAATAAGCTTGTGTAAAATACGTTTAGCAAATAATCGCTTATAATATTTCGTTGAGGGCATTATCAGTAAAACTTTCATACATTTGTATGTTTATGATAATGTATGTGTGACACTTTATGCTAATTATGTCATCATTACCTAAAGTGCGAATTTTACCATCACCTTTGTTAAACGCTTTACATTTTAAGTGCGTGAGGACGTATGTATGTAGACGTATATGTATTGCAAACATACCCATCACAAAATCATACCTCGATATACATATATTTAATTTCTTGTAAGGGTACCTTTAACTGATATGGAGTTGAGTTGTATGCGTATGGCTAGACCTTATTTTGATTTACTGATGCCATGACTGGCCTCAGAAATGGTATCGAAGTGACGCTTGGCGATTCTAACAGAAGGATGCATGACTAACAATTTGAATCTTGTTTGTACCAGAGATCTGCTTTGAGTACTAATAAAATAGTGCACTTAGTCATGAGCCAAAAAATTTAGTCTAAGTATGTACTTAGTCAAATACAGACAAATACTATGAGTGATTAGTACATAAAATAGAAAATACATACTAGTTCCCCGTAACACATACATATTTGACATTGTCGAGTATAAACTGATGTCATAGTCGCTTTAACTCAGTAGTACGTTGATTTCGTGTGTAACACACTGTATACTTCGTTTATCATCGGTTTTACTTTGGCGCTGTATTCAGTTTAGCTTCGTGTACATCGTTGTGCTGCTAGCGTCAGAAGACTGATATGACTTTATTCATTTTATTGCACTATTACTTATTCCAATTAGAGTCATGCTCAATAAAACAATTGAGTACTGACTGCTTCGTGGCTTATGAGCGGTTATTCATTTTACGAAGCATGACTATGTAAATGTGTGTTAGTGGATATATGTGCTTGATATTCTTTGTTTGTATACGCACTGATACTAATTTTTTGGGTTAGTCCACTAATAATATTAAAAGAGGAATATTTGCAGCTCACTGGTTTGTACCTACTACACATATATCGGCAGCTCGCAGCCGCAGTGGTGTGGTGATAGCATGTTCCACCTACCACACCGAAGACCTTCAGTTCAAGCTCCAGTACTATCAGAAAGAAAATTTACTTACTTACTTAATTGGCGCTTAACCGTTTATACGGTTAGTGCTGTTCAACAAGGCGCGCCAGTCGCTTCTTCGCTCTGCCAACTGCCGCCAATTGGTCACACCAAGGGGGTGTAAATCTTTTTTCACCTGGCCCTTCAGCGGAGTGGGGGCCGGCCTCTTCCTCTTCTTTCATTGGCTGGTACCGATAAAAATACTTTCTTATCCGGAGCGTCATTTTCATTCGCATAATATGGTCTAGTCAGCGTATCCGCTCGAGAGCGCGCGAGAGTTAGAGAATTAGAGAGCACTCGAAGCCTCGCACAACCATGGCCTTAGCTTGCATACATAAAGATAATTGCAAACAAATATATTGTAAATTTTGCTTTGTGTTGTGGCCTACTCGAAGAAGAAGGTGGAGCGATATGATTTCGATGGGTATGTGAAGATGTTTTCAACGGCAGGAAACGCAATTAATTTCTCATATGAGCTGCTTGGTGAAGCGTAAAAGGAAATTAATAAATTGCTCTTAATTGTAGCGTTAATTACACATTCAACTCAGTGAGTAATGGAATGCATGGAAGTTGGAATGTCAACGAGCTACCTGCCGGCAAGATATCGCAACAGCCTAGAATAAGTTAAATACGAAGGGAGAGTGAAAATGCATTGATTTTAGGTGTTCACAGCTATTCAGATTTATGACAGTTATTCATTCACACCTACGTTGGTACTTTAATTAGATTGCATACGATAAGGTTGTTATCTTCAGCTCTAGGAAGTTGAAGTTAGTTTAGGAGAATGGTCCATCGTTAACTTGAAAATATTTTATGCTCGAGTTATGGAAAATGGCAATAATTTTGGAAAAATTGGAACGCAAAGCTATAAATTGCGCTGGCAACACCCTGAAAAGATTGCACTACATAATCCCTTGAATCCGAGCGCTGACCTCTCATTCAGTTACAATTGCTTCGAAATATTTTAAGATAATTTGTATTCCGAGTGAAGTTATGGGCAACTATAATTATGAATTAGACTGAATGAGTAAAAAAAAACAGGGCTTAGATATAGTTTGCCAGCTGTGGTTTGCTCATGTACATATGAGAAATTATTAAGTTCATCAATCAACAATGATATGGGTTTTGATGTTTTAATATACAAGAAATAAGTTGAAATCATCGTAGCATATCTAGCTTGAGTGCCCGGCTTTCTCGAGAAGAAGACAATAGTTATCTCATGTGGTATCACAACAGCAAGGAGGGCTGTGCACTATCCTCTCCTGCCGCTACTACTCAATCTAACCTAACCTAGGGCAAGCCACATCATATGCATGGATACCCGAGCTATCAAAGGGACATCATAACTAAGTCAAGTACAAAGTGAAAGAAGAAACCATGTCAGATGACAGCCCCTGCTGACTTCACATGTTATTTTTTGGCCTTCTTATTCTTATAATTTGAATTTATTTTCTAGCTTGTGCTGAAAGTCAAATAACCTGGGCTATAGGGTCGCTCAAGCCCTATAAGTCTTAGGGCCCAGATGGAATCATTCCTGCGCAGCTTCAAGGGTCTTTGGGTATTTCCTGCCGCTACTTGGCCATCATATATACTAACTGCCTCAGGCTTAACTATATCCCGAAATCTTGCAAAACGGTTAGGGTTCTTTTCATTCCGAAGGCCGACAGATCATGTACCACATAAGGATTTCAGGCCAATCAGTCTCTCGTCGTTTCTTCTTAAGACTTTTGAGCGGTTGATGGGCCTGTACCTACGGGAAAGGATACCTCGGGGGTTACTGTCGGCTTCACAGCATACGTACTGCAAGGACAGATCGACAGAAACGGCTCTCCATTCGATTGTAAAGCAAATAGAGGTGTCCCTAGAACACAAAGAGTATGCTCTGGGTGCCTTTCCAGACATAGAGGGGGCTTTTAACAATGTCTTACCGGGGTCAATCGAAAGAGCTCTGGTGGGTTTAGGAGTCGAGGCGGCTCTGGTTGAATTTATTAGCAAGAATTGTCCGCAGCGAAGTGGGGAGGGGCCATAATTAAGAGGAAGGTGTGCAGGGGCACGCCACAGGGGGTGTCCTCTCTCCTCTGCTCTGGGTTACGGTAGTCAACGAACTTCTTGTGGAGCTTGAAGCCAATGGTTTTCGGGTGGTTGCCTATGCAGATGATCTCACTATCATAGTCAGAGGCAAATTTCTGGGCACTCTGCGCGATGTTCTGCAGGGCTACCTCGATATTGTGGCTAGGTCGGCTGAATCATGTGGATTGGCGGTCAACCCGGGAAAAACGGAATTGGTAAAGAGATATAAGATCCCCGATTACAGAACCACCTCGATTGGAGGGGCACCGTTGGTACTTCTGATAGGGTTAAATATTTGGGGATTGTTTTGGACAAGAAACTGTCCTAGAGACCCAATGTGGAAGTACGAGCCAGGAAGGCCGCCATTGCCTTGCCCGGCTGCATAGGGGCTGTCGGAAAGAGATGAGGATTTTTGCCACGAGTAGTGCACTGGCTTTATGAGATGGTGGTCAAACCGATTCTGCTATATGGGGTGCTGGTCTAGTAGAAAGCACTGGACACGACGAGCACCTCCAAAATGTTATTGTCCGTGCAACGGACGACGCTGATCGGTATCAGTGGCGCTCTCAGAACAACACCTACCTTGGCACTGTACGTCATGCTGAACATACATATACCAAGTAGATATTGGGGAAAGGCGGCCGCGGAAAGGTCGTTGGTCAGGCTTCGCGATATGGCATATCGGCTTTCTGGCTGCGGGTGCTCTAGCCTTCTTACCAGTTTCGACTTTATTCTGGACAGAACGGACAATTGTATGCCGATAACTGCTCCCAATACAACCTTCACCCCAGTCATTCCACCGAGAGAGGAGTGGGGAAGAGGAATTATCTGGGGCATGGGACCGGTTAACTTGTTTACGGATGGGTCGAAGCTGGCCGGAAAGGTTGGTGGGGAGGGGGGTCTTTTGTCAAGAGCTAAATGTAGCCCGAAAGTTTAAGTTGGCTGATCACTGCACTGTATTCCCTGCGGAAGTTGCTGCAATTAAGGATGCGGTGGATGGAATGCTATCCAGTGCTTACACGGTTAGGGAATTTAACATCTACTCTGATAGCCAAGTGGCTATGAAGGCCTTGAGCTCAACTACAGTGCGATCGAGGGCTACCCTCGAGAGAGTGCCTGACCTCGCTTGCGATTGCATCGAATTATTTTACAATTAAGATTATCTGGATCCCGGGCCATAGTGATATCCGGGTAACTGTCAAGCGGATCTCTTAGCCCGCATCGGTACAACTAAACGGGATGAAGATGGCTGTAGGGATTTCGGGATCACGCTGGCCACCTGTGGATTGGTCTTCCATAGCTGGGCCTCGAGTCAGCTCAGCAAGCGTTGGGCGAACACCACGTCTTGCAGGGTAGCAAGATCTTTCTGGCCGAAAGTGGAAGGCAGGAGGTCTGCAGAAATTATTGGGTTCACTAAGGCTCACCTATCCATGGTCATTGGGGTATTGACAGGACTGTCCCATGGGTATCCATGCGGTACGTCTCAATATACTGGAAACTCCATCCTGCTGCAGCTGTATGGAGGACGATGAGGTGGAATCACCAATCACTTTATGCTAGATTGCCCAGCTTTTGCCAGAACTAGGCGAAAGTACTTCGGTCGCGACTCACTTGGATATTCCGAGGATTTATCCAAAGTTGAGATCGTACTATTCGAAGCTTTATCGTTGCTACCCAACGATTCTCTAAGTAGCTAGATCTAAGTCACCGTTATTTTTGGTGTATATGGTATCAAAACTGACCTTCGTGTTGTCCAAGTGAGCTGTCCTTATCAGGGCAGCTGCCTCCTAACCTAACCTAACCTTGTGCTGAAATTAAACTTGAATTGAAGTTTTCTGAATATAAATTGAAATTGTTGCAGTTTTCTTAATAAAAACTGGAAAAGATGTAAAATTAAAGCGTTGCTGACGATCATCCCCGTGGCCTGGTATGGCAGGTGCGCTAAAAACTAAAAACTGTGGACCCTCTGTCACATGTCCTACTAAACGAAAACTAAGCCATGCACAAGAAAGTTGCTTGCATCAGCATTGCATTCTATACTCTAATACGATGCAAACATTTTTGGCGGACACAGTGAAATACCGGAAGAACATAGCTGAGCTCACTTCGGCACAACGCAGAGGGGCGCTGTGAATAACTTCGGCTTAACACAAAGTCAGGGCTAAAGTTGTCCTGGTCGTGGCGGGAACCATACCGATATATCTCCTCGCTGAGAAAAGAAATGCATTTTATGAGAAGCGGGTAGAGCTGCTCTTGTCATACAGGCGCAAATGGATTCGGCGCTGGGGCGGCAACACCGTAGAAAAGTGGAGCAGGAAATTAATTCCTGAACTGACCCCAAGGTTGAGGCGACCACACAGAGAGTCGACTTTTACCTGACTAAATTTTTGACAGAATAGGCAAGGTAAAAAACCCGAACTGTCTGTACTGTAGGAAATAAGACGATGACGCCACACCTTCAGCGAATAAGTGCACTCCACCAAACAGCGTATATATACAGAGATACTTGGCAACCCACCCCCGGCTGGGATATGGTCAGCACATATGACAAGCATATACTTCTCAGCAAACGAGAAGATTGATGCCTAGCCCATGAGCGAGAGAGCAGCAATGGAGTTCACGCAGCGCACGCCCGTATCCGAAGTAATGCTAAACGCATTCGTAGGTGTGGGAGGTTAGGTTTTAGTGGGTAGCCGTTTCAAGAAAGAAGAGGTTTCTTCACTCGGAGAGTCTCTCTGTGAGGTTTAAATATCCCGGTCAGTGCATAAAGCATTTCCTACTTACCCAAGACTAAAAAAAAACAAAAGTTATTTACATACTACAGAATTATATCAAAATAAGGATTTGTTTGTCATGGCAATTCATTTTGCTTACAAGACTAATTTACGCTTAAAAGAGCTAATCATTGTAATGACGTTGTAAATCGGACTTAGCAAAAGGATTTTTGTTTTGCCTATTCAATGAAATTTTTTCTACCAATGAAAAGTGCAAATAAATTGTAAGCAGTATAAGAAACATAAATTAGCTGAAATCAGCTTTATATCTAATGCATTAAATTTTTTTTTATTTTGTCCTTTGTTTTGCTCGTTTTTATACCTTTCATGAACATTAAATGGTATATTAACCTTGGTCCGATGTTTGTAACGTTGAGAAATATAGAAGAGACTCACCGAATTGATCAGGGCGACGAACTGAGTTGATATAGCCATGTCCGTCTGTCCGTCCATCCGTCTGTCCGTCCGCCTGTCTGTTTGAACGCAAACTAGTCCCTCAAATTTTGAGATATATCAATGAAATTTGGCACATGTATGATGTATTTTTGTATTATATTAGACATTTGTCGGATCCGGTAGGATCGGACCACTATAACATATA
>JARSSU010028516.1:0-77895 GCA_029619165.1 Eurosta solidaginis
AGTCCTTAATATTTGGACGTTACCAGTAAACTTCTAAAAGTGCTTCTAAGGCTATTGTTGTAATGTGTACGTAGGCATAAGCTAGCTACATAATTCTCTCAATGAGGGATTTTTTACTTAATGCCAAATACTTAGCCCCTACTAATCTATATTCAGACAATAGAGGACTGTAGGACCGAACATTTCTAACATCTAGAGTAGCTGATGCGAGCAATTTCTATAGTAAATACTCATTCTAATAGAGCGGACAAACCTTGTACATAGAGAAGTCAAGATGTTAAGCACGGACATACTGTCCCTTCATAATGACACCGCTGCGTATGAAGCTTAATAAATTGCCCCACACCTTGCGACACACCGCGAACTACTTCCTATAGGATAGATAATGCCCTACAAAATTCATCTCCCCTTTGGGCGTGTTCTAGCAGCCTAAGATTACTGCTAAGAGAAATCTTTAAGTCTTGCAACTAATAAAATAATGAGCACCTGGACTAGGCAGCCATAGCGTCTGGCAATACTATTCGTCACACGTTGACGAGAAGCGCATTTCCAGTAGCGCATAGCCCAATGCAAAAGGTGGCCCGTCCATTCTCACAAAAAGCAATGTTGCTCAGTAAGACAAAGCCGCTACCTTAATATCTGCCCGAAGCAAAAGC
This sequence comes from Eurosta solidaginis, assembly GCA_029619165.1. Classification (NCBI taxonomy): domain Eukaryota; kingdom Metazoa; phylum Arthropoda; class Insecta; order Diptera; family Tephritidae; genus Eurosta; species Eurosta solidaginis. The sequence continues at coordinate 657 of JARSSU010028516.1, forward strand.
GCGTGAGTTAATATAGTTGTATAGCTGTTGTGTAACAGTAAGCCTGCTGCCTCAGTCTTCTAATAGATTTATGCGAAGCACTCACAAGATTATAACATCAGACGAGCTTCTGTCTAACGCTAGGCCAGTCCAAGGAATGACTAGCTAGCAGTTCAACAGGTCGAACCCAGCGGAAGTGTGTCTAGAAGCCTGTGGCATGCTAAAATCGGTTCTCACATATACACTGAAAAGAATGAGTTGCGCTTGAGCATAGCCATGGTGTGCGCGACGTCATCGCCATAGCAGACATACTTTATAACTTTGTATAGCGTCGTGTTGATTCTTATTAATTATAATGCGCCGATACTATCAACAAGTGTAAACTATTCATAATACAACATATGCTAGTACTCTTGCTTTCATATGTGTAACATATGTAGGCATCATGTCATATATTTACCAGCCGTGAGCATTGAGACCTATCCCTAGAAGATTAAAATTGTAACAACCGTCGCTATGCCAACAAATGTGTAGACCGGATGGTGCATACTCTTACCCCTAAGCAGCTTAGAACTAGACAGACGAAGACGTTGTTGAAACTGAGTACGCCGCGTTACCTCTCTATTAGCACTCATCCAATATAAAACATTATGGCAGCATGAAATGTAATTATTATAAAAATAGTATTCAATTATAATTTTTCCCATCTTATTGTTGTATTCGCATAGCCTTTATAAAATTGTGCATATAAAAAACTGAATTTTGTTTAAGTTAAATTTGCAATAAACTAGTAACCATTAGTCGTTTAATATTAACTAAGTCAAGGCAGTCTAATCCCCAGTTTGGGTGATAATTTCCTGCAACAATATATATACTACAGTAGTGGAGGCGTATCAAGTCTGTAATTTCGATTTCAGATAAATTCTACTTTTACTACCATAATAAATGTGACACGCCGCCGTATTCCACATGAAAATGAAATACAGCTTAACCACATATTTCCCTTACTTACTAATGAAAAACTCTGATAAGTGAGAATTATCATCTCGATATCAAAACATATTTATTAGCTACATGTATAGCTATTATTCTAGTTCATTTAGCGCACCTTGACATTACTAAGAGAGTTCTCTATTCCTCATAATCAAAAGTCGGAGGCTGAATCTGGTAACCGATCTCGATCAATTTATCTAGATAATAGTTCTTCTGACGATAAGCCGATATAATATGGCTTGTACCAAATTTGATTACGCCATATGTAAATGAAATCCTTCTACGAGTATATGTCCACTCCAGCAACAGAAACTTAGCTTAGTCATAAAAGGCGACGCGTTCAAGATTACCTTCGAACGCCCCATCCAAAATATGCCATGCTTTTCACCATATTTATATCGTTATAAATCCACTAGGGAGATGAAAAAACATACATTGATATAAGCATCATATTCGCTATGCATCAACGATAAGTATATGTAGCTTTAGTTTCGATATTCTGTTACCACGACCCTTTTTTTTTTTTTCACAAAAGCTTTCTATAATTATACTAAACGTGCGGCGTATGCAGTCCTAACTGTCGATTTCGGTCAATTTTGTCTGACAGCAATTCCAATTCATACAGATCAAAGCCTAACCTTCTTATGACGGAATTCTCCTGTCTACTGCATAGTTATACGCTAATTCATTGATTTCCAGTAATGATTTCAAGTAAATATTATGCCTCAAAATGCATGAAGTTTTATGTCACTAATGTGTCGAACGCGCGCCAATCGCTCCATTTTACAATTGTTTTTTAAAATCTATATCTATCAAGAGCTCATATCGAGATCGATGATGCCATAATTTTCAACATAATACATGCATAAGGTGTATTTATTTTATTATATTTATTTATTTATTAATTGTGCTACAAAACGAATTAGTATCTCAACCAGATCTCATTATAAAAAGGGCTATAAAGACGCAGATAGTCTTAAATACTACACTATCTCACTAGATGTACTATTATAATTCTAACCTCTATAATTTCATAGATTCATTATTATTTATCTAATAATCAGCGTTATTTGTGTATTTTCCAAATGTCCATATATCATTACTATAACGAATAAGAGGGGCGGGGTTAATTTAATCCCATTATCGAATCTCATCTTTCAATAAACAAGTCTATCTGCGACTCCGTACAGAGTAAAGGCTCGATTGTAACGTCACAAGACAAAGTCCTGTACCATAGTTGGTGCACATATATCAAACCTAAATATTTACTCAAGTTATCGCTGCTAACAAGGACGAACGATGACTCAATCATAATTTTTTCAAGCACTGCAGCACAACATGATTCATCTGATATAGATAACCATTGTAAGATAATCTTACCTACACATAACTGGACTCATCAAATACAAACGTTAATAAGGTGTACTATCTGTAGTGGCCCAAAGCCACTTGGCAGTATAAAAATAGTAACATAAATACACGCCTGCCAGCATAAATTAAAAACCGAAAAGATTTTTTATAAAGATTAAATTTGAATTTAAAAAAAATTCATTTCATACATGACACATCAATAGGGTGATAGAATATTTGTAAGAAAGAACATTTCAAAATCTGTCTGTCTATTGCTTTATTGCCAATTCTAATTTAAGTCTACATGCCCTGGTTCGTGCATGCTCCTTTGATATGCATGCAAGTATAACATATACATAAAATTCGGCAATCAATTGCCAGAGCCAAATGCTCTAGCAAAATTAGAGCGAAAAAAGTTCAGAATTTGTAGTTTCGCCAGCCCAAGTAATGTTGTTCTGTCCTTTCCCAGGACTCTTATTTTGGCAATAAAATTGCATTGTTATTTTTTATTACTTGTTCATTTCCTTATTATAAATAAAATTGGAATATCACCGAAATGGCAAGAGACAAATTTCTTGGCACAACTTATGATGGTGATTCATTTGCTCACGCAGGAATCAAATTCATATCCAAATTTCCTCAATTTTTTTGCATTTTACCACACTTTAATTTAATAGTTCTGTCATCAGACGGTTTGAGTTCGCATTTTTGTTTGATTATAAACTAAAAGTCTATTGTTAAATAGAAAAAATGAATAATGTATGTACATGCAGTTGTTTTACCATACCAGTTTGACAGCAGCGACGCAGGAAATAGCAGTGACAATATTTGCATGCGATAATTAGGAAAACCTTCCATGTATTTTGTACTAAAACTATGCAAAGTCATCTCAAATCATAATCTTGAAAAAGTTCGAAATTCGAAAACAATTTTACGAAAAACTTTCTGAATTTTATGCTTAGAGTTTTCCTTGAATTTTGTTTTGAGTAGCAGTTTTGAAGCCAAATCAATTCGCCACATTTAACTACGCATCACGACGCGCACGTATATAACATTACAGTTATCGGATTTGAGAAGATACTTAGTGTCGACCATAGTCACCAACACTGGCAGAGAGATTAAATGTTTATAAGACGTATATGCTCCCATTTCGTTCACCTTGTGCTTATCCACATCCTGTTCAATACGCGGTTTATGTCCTGATTGAGGTGTCGACAGGGGACTTAGTTGATAATCATAACAGCATGATTCTCTCACCAAGTTGGACACCATTCAGCAGGTCATGAAAGCGGCGGAAGTTCCAGGATAGAAGTATAGACCACGGTGGTCATACGTAGGGTAAGCATACAGTGCCAATAAAGCAGTACTGCGCCATGATATTTGAAAGTCCGTATAGAACTAAATCAATTTTTTTTCCACATGCGCTGGGATTTCACCCCCCCCCCCCGCCGTCCCAGTGCGATCCTGTGTCTATTTGCTTCCTCACATATATCGCTGCTGCCCCTGGTTTAATGGAAGGTTAGAATGCCACAGTTTTGTTTTGCGCAATTTAAAACGATAAAATGATCAATTCTTGTGAGTGAGTAGAGCACTAATGTCAGCGACGTTAGGCCACGGCCAGCAGTAGGTAACAGAGATATAATAATGCTTACTCCAACCCAATTGCTCAACCTCACATAACCCGTGAGTGAATCCTGTTTCATTAACAACTATGGCGGACCCGAACTTCTGATGGATATAGGGGGTGTGAGGGGGGTATAGGACTAGAATGTCGCAATGTTAGTCAATAACAAATCGTTCCACGAGATGTTGGGCATCGGTACGGAAGTAACCCGATCCGCATCCGCAAAGACCATCAATATCCCCCCCGATAACACTCCCCAAGCATCGGGGAGTGTCCTATCGCTACAACAACATCAACAGTAAGGAAATGGAGAAGCGAAAGTAGAACAAGTCGAGGAAGTCGAAAAAGTAAAGGGAACGAGAGCGAATATGCCCCCACAGTAAAAGTAAGAATAATGGTAGTGCCCATTTGAAAAAGTAGGACTAAAGAGCGTAACAGGAAGAGTAACAAAAAACATTAGGAATAGAGTAAATAGTGAGAGTAAGACTTAGATAAGAAGCAAGAGCAGAAGTGTAAGAAAAAAAAATGGAAGATTTACGAAGGCTGTGAATAGCGATCGAGAATATTGAGAATGGGCGATTAAAGAAGAAGAAGAACGAACGTTTAGGGGTTAACTGGCCGCCGTTATGTGAACGGAGAGGGAGAGGAACGATAGGAAGAGGAAAAGGCAGGCAGGGCAAAGCAGGTGAAAATATAGAGAAAGTCAAAACAACGTCTGTATAAAAAAGGCTGGGATTGTGCTTCATGTTGTCTTCTAATAACGTTTCCAGAATTAGTAGAGCTGTTTCAAATAAAAGTTTGATAAACCAACAGACTTCATTTTCGACCATCAGCATAAATCTAAAAGCCTTCTTAATTTTTCGGAAAGAGTACCGTTGCTATAAAACATTTGGCCGCCTTTAATTTTAACACCCCCATTCACGTGAGTTGTTGTAGTAGTTGTAGTGATAACGTTATCGAATGTTGGTGCCTTGGTACCCATGAAACCTCTAGGCTTGAGCTGGATTGTATGCCGGCTACTTGTTTAATGTGAATCAACAAATGCTTAATTAAGATATTTATATTTGAAATGCTCAATATATGTACATATGTACTTAACGGCTTATTGAGATTAATACCATTAAAGACTTTTTTATTATTTGTTGACATTGCGAAACTTCAAAATGTCCATTTGTTACCAATTCAAAATTACTTCTTACTGAGTATGTACCAATAATAAGTTGTTCAGTGTCTGAATAATTCTATGGAATTCCACTTTACATTACAACTACAATCACACAGCTAATACCATCTATATATACAAACACACCTGCATTTGTTGTTGCTGTTGTTGTTGATATATTAAAGATCAAGCGGTACGCGCATAAAGGAATAACCATATAGAAATGACGCGAACAAGCGGACATACCAACGAACGATTCAACAACAACAATTAGTAGTACACAAACAATAACAATAATGAACAGTGGCAACCCGGATCGATCTTGAGTTGCACAGAGCGACCAATGCAAGACTAGACCCATGCTATATATGGACCATACATATAATCACGGTAAAGAGGATACTGTTCGTTGAGTGTAAAAAACGAAGTTAAATAAACATTTGCCACCACCGCTAGCCGCAAGTAATCGGTGCAGATCGTATAAATATGGAATTAGCTAGTATGATTTCGCGCCTTATTATAGGTCTTGTTTTGCCACATCCAGACCGCTTTAGTATGCCCGAGTTTTTAGCCACATTTAGTCTGTGGACATGTATAAAGATAAGGAAGAAACATCTATATCATTAGCTTAATGTGGAAAAAGTCATTTTTACGAATTTTACAGGAGACGAAAAAAAAACTGAATAATTTTTAAAATAACCCTTTTTTCCAAAATCTGTGAATGAGGATACCTTAGTGCAATACTTGAGTGTAGAAGCTTTGAAAAAAGATAAATAAAAATCATGTATGCCTAACCCAGCAGCTATTTATAGACTTAAGCACAATTTCCGCCCACCTCAAAACAAAATTTATTTCTCATGACTAGCACTTTTTACCAATATGTTTCACCATCACTCCTCCTTTTAATGATGAAATATAACACTAAAACATATATTTCACAAAAAAAAATATTACTTGTCAAACATATTCAAAAACTATTGGCAACCACCGTACGTGTGATGTTTTAGCGTGCCTCGCTACGACACGAATGCCCTAAGGGTTCACACCCGGGCAACAGCAACTCTTCAAATTTTAAGAAATAAGCGTTTTTCAATAAACAATTTTTCTAATACTAGGGCTGTCAAACACACACCAAATTCGGCAATTTATACTGTTTGAGGACAATTTATTCACGCCAATTTGTTATATAATAAATTGCCTTATAAAAATTAAGCCAATAAAAAAAAATTGCGATAATAAATTGTTCACCTGCCAAATGCAACATTGTAAAGTGTGTTTATTGAGTAGTAATTTTAACCGTCACTTACGGCATGACGCTGAACTATATGGTTGGCTCATTTCATACAGATGATTTTATGTCTTTCATTTCACTGGACAGTAGACGACTGTCAAAAGAAGATGGCCAAAAAAACAAAAATGAACCAAAACATTGAACACATTTTCGTACAACACACAAAGATTTCAAAGTTTATGTTCATTCATATTCCATTAACATAATACCAACACAGCAACATTTTGACAGTATCAATAGATATATGTATGTTACTGTAGAGATGAGCAACCAGCTATCAAATACGTATTGTGTAAGCTAAATAGAGTTGTTATGCAAACCACTCAATTTAAATGAAAAGTAGCCTTCAATTTATTTTTCTGTTTGAACATAGTATAAGCGGGACGCCCTCGACAGTGTTTGGCCAAAAAGCACGCCGAGTGCTATTCTCTTTTGCCATATAAAAGCCTTTCAGTCGAAAAGCATACTGCCTCGCTCCCAGATTCTTACACGCAAGATCAGATCAGACAGATCCAGTATTCCCAATTAGTGATACCAGCAGACAATGACCAGAGACCCCAAGAAGTCGCCAGGATAGACAGACAGCAAGATACGATCAGCCAAGCAGATCAGCATCAGAAGATCAGACCCAGAGACCATCATGCTAAGACCAGACCAGACCCACCTACCCCCAGACAGATACCAGAACAGATCAGATTCAGAACAGCAGACAGATCACAGATGCAGACGATAGATCCAGACAAGATACAGCAGCCAGCATGACAGAGCCCAGACAGAAGGCGCCACCCCAGCCCAGCCGAGACACGACAGCAGCAGACATGATACCGTCGAGCCCCCGTCCCGCCTAATTTGTAGGAAAATTAAAAAAAAAGGAGTACGACTAAATTGGAGAAGAAGCTTGCCTAAAATCTCGTCGGCTGCGGAGGTTATCGCGCCTGACATTATTTATTTATAATTATTTCTAAACGAGTTCTGATGTAGGACTCTTTGCAGGATGTTTTGAGCGCAGACAATAACTTATTTTTAAATTTAAACAAATTGCGTGTGTTGTGACTTATTCCATAAAGACAACTGACATACTTTATCTACAAATAAATGCTTAAATCTCTTAATCGTTGTCAGGAGAGGGAGAGTAAAGACTTGCCCGTCTGTAATTCTTGACTCCAAACTCCCTCTTTTTCCTAGTCCATTGATTTCGTTGCTTCCAAAATTTGTTGCCAATGCGTTGCGTTCATATAATCCTTTGCGTCAGAAGTGTTATTGAATATATCGATCAATAATATGGCAATCCTTAATATGAATCTAAATCCTATAAAAGTGAGAAAGTTCAAATTTTTTTTACAAAATTGCTTTACGATATGCTTTACTGGCCAGACAGGCCTCCAATTATATAGCCACGCAGTCAAAAATTGACTGGTTGTTGTTGTTTTGTAGCCAATAGCTCGCCCTACCTAAGTAAGCCGACGACCGATCACAAATTCGTCATCAATATCTCTAACGAGTCCAAGGAAAACTTGCCGTATTTCAACCAGGGGTGGACCATAAAGGAAGGGTGTTAAGGCGTATGCGTTCCACATTACAATTAAAGAGATGGTTGGTGTCATGTGGGGACACCATTGCAAGCAGGGCATACATTTGTATGTCGGGGTTGATCTCGCGATAGGTAAGAGATTTAACCTGTTCCGTATCCAGAAACAGCTTGAGCAAGAAGTGACACGCGGTCTTACCCTGCCGGGAGTATGGTTCCCTCTTCTAGCGAGTTCTGGATATTTCTTCACAGTATGGATTCACCGGGCAATTCCCGAACATAAAGAGTCCGACGCCTGTCTATGGAGTTCACCCAAGGACCTTGCTTCGTGTTTTTCCGCGTTAATACGGCCTGGGCTCGGTTTAAACTCAGGTGCCGTTATTCCTCAAAATGCCTTTATCGAGATGACTCCTTAGGACCCCTAGACGGATGCTGGGTTCGTCAATCAGATGATCTGTTGCGGATGCCCAGGTTTCTGAGGTATTCAACAGAAACTGAGATATCGGTCAGATCTCATTTCTACTCCCTGATAGGAGGAGTTATTCTAGCCAATCGTTATGCAGATGGTCTGTTCATGGGGACATAAGAGAAGACAGCCCCGTGGCGATTTTCTTATCGAGAGCAGTATTTTGGCAGGCTGCTAGTTACTTCCGTGTAGGTGGTTTTTAGGCTTCGGCGACCATATGGGTGACGCGTATAGCCACCGTAATCGGCTGACCCTGGCTAATTGCTTTGATATGTGCGTCAACGAGCGTTTCTTTATCTTTTCCCCACGGTCGATGCCCAGCAAAGGGATTTGAGAGATTTTATGACCGGCTCTGAATCTCTTGGAACAATTGCCGGTTGCGTAGCGCCACCAAAATGTTAGATCCTGATCAAACGTCAACCCAAGATTTATAGGGGTGAGGACAGTCGGTTAGCCGCAAATAGTTGCCATCGACATGGATGTTCAATATGGTCGAAATTATGCGGCGCGTCCATCGTTGTAAATAAGCGTCCGCGGAAGATTTAGTCGGTGACAATGACCAGGTTGTCGCGAGGCGAAAAATACTGGAGAGATCAGGGAAGATAGCCGTTATTTTATCTCGCATAGGTCATCGATCTTCTGGGCCTGCCCGGCATGCTGCACGCACATTATGTGCCAAGTCATACAGCCCGCCGTAGCGAAACGATTGCTGACTCCTATCCGGTGCAAGCTGTGTGAAGGCTAGCTTAGATATGTAAGAAATTAAACAAAAGCGGCCGGACTAGGACACCACCCGTGGCACCCACTTGCTTGTTGATTTAATTGTACTCCTTTCGTTTGACATTGTCTTACGTTTACTGCAATTTGCCACACTTGGATAATGCCTTGCCCGACCCAGATAATTTGCTGAGTCCACCCTTTCAAGACATGGGGGACAAAGCGGCTGGACCCTTCCATGGGTCTTGCAGGATAACGCAGCATATGCGTATGACGTATCAAAAGCTTTCTGATAGTTCCTAACGCTTAACGAGCTACTGTTCTTATGGTCGGCGGGATAATGATTCAAACCGCAATATTATCGGGGTCTGTAATGACATTTAGCGCGGAAATAGGTGGGGCTCCCTGGTAGTGCTATGGTAGTTTTCTGAAGCCAATGCTGTATGACGGGGCTAGCTGCCAAATGTGCTCTGCGAAGTAAGCGGAGCAAAATGCACGCTTACAAGGCGGTCTTTGCCACTGGTGCATAGGAGAGATATCGGACGATATGACTCAACTACGTTAGCTAGGAGCCTCGTTTCCCAGGCGTTAGTAGCGGGACCACCTTGGCCCTTTTCAATCTTCTGGGTATGACAAGGATGGAAAGAAGACAGGTGAAGACATGCGCTCTAAATAATTGAAACCCTCTTTCCCTAGGATTTTAAGCGCATCGGCATGCTTATGCCGTTGAGGCACCACTGCTTTGGATGCGCTATAAATTTAGCGCGACCAATGGCAGCTCCTCAACCTCTCTAGCGGTGTGATGGTAATTGGTGACGCGTGAGTTTGTGCTCGCCCAGCTCAAGGCCAGCGGACTTGCAGTAGTAGTTTGTGGTAAGAAACATAAATTTGTAATTTTTTAGGAAATTACAAATGTCGCTATCGAGAATTTGGGCAGCGTACGAAGATATATGATAACTGGCCAGCTTTTCCAGATTTTGGTCTCGGTTCACTACTATATAAGCTGCTATAGCTTCACTGGCGGCTGCCGTGATGTGTGTGCTAATATTCTTCGTCTACCCACACCAGATATCCTGGGTACAAGCACGGGAAAAGCAACCTCAAACAAAAAGTTTTTCTAAGCGGGGTCGCCCCTCGGCAGTGATTTTGCAAGTATACTCCAAGTATATTGCTGCTATGAAAAACTTCTCAGTGAAAACCCATCTACCTTGCAGATGCAGTTAGGAGTAGGCGTAACAAGTTTAGATCCCGTCCCGCGATTCATCCATCGACACCACTCAACCTAACCTAAACGCTTCTACACACAAAACACAATGGTTTTTACTGATGGTAACGAGAACTAAGGAAGCCTCTGGTCCGTAAACGGCTATTTCTCTCCAGTTTCTCCACCTAACTATGCTCCTCTATCTTGACTATCAAGTCCGCTGTCATCTTTCACGATGATATTATGGCTGCCTATGCATCCCCAACTGCCAAATCTTGGATGATATCTTTGGTAATATGCTCATTAAATGCGCCTCGGGATGTCTGACATCGAACACGCCCTTCACATGTCTCTTAAAACAACCGGATCTAACACCACATACCAGCATCATTTGTCTAGTAATTAGGACAGCTGTCGCTAGAACTATTATTATATGGCCCTCTTATGTACGTATAGGCTACAAAACACACTAAAAAAGGGTCAACGAAACTATATTCATTATAACTGCCTTCAAATAGTACTGACTCTATCTAGTTTCCTCTCGCCCAAAGTGCATTGGAAGTATGTTTTGTCTCATATCTGAAATGCAAATGCCAATTTCCTATGAATAAAGCAAGTTGGTTAACGCATACATATGTACATATGGTATATGCATCTGCGCATGCCACTCCCACTATCTATGAATTACTCCTTAAAACCCACATTTCCCATTAAACCTACCTCAACACCATTAATGCTATCAATTGCTATCTTGCATTTAGTTGGTCTCTTTCTGTTTTTGTTTTGTGTTGCCTTGCACTTCCATTATCTAATTTTCATTTCTTGTTAGCGTGCAATTTTTCTTCATATACCAATTATTGTTGCAAGCGAATGACAATCAACTATTTTATTTATATGTGTATGTGTTGTATTTTATTTATAAATCAACTTCCACTTTCCTATTTGTGGCATTACATCGGATTTTGCATTTTCTCTTTGTATGTTGTTTTGTATTGTTGTTTTCTGCAGTTGATGCTGTTTGTTGTCTGCTTCTACAGTTGGATTTGATTTGTGGTTTTAATTCTTGATAATTAGCGCACTAAATGACAGTGACTAAGTATTTAGTGAATGGCTCATTTATGTGACTACTAGCTTTGTTTGTTTCTGATTCGATTAATGCAATGTACCAATTCATTTGGAGGAAAACAAATCTTGGCATGAATGTCAATTGAAAAGCTCGTCTGACCACTTTTGATCAATAAATGGATTTACTAAGCGAGTAGTTAAGCATTTTGTTTTTATGTTACTGACTTTAGATTTAGTTAAAGAAAAACGGTTTATCTCGATGTCTCGCCATTAGGCAAATCTTTTTAATTAGTTCTAGATATTCTGTATAGTCCAAATATCTGTATAACTTCTCAGGAATGGATATGTGTTGATTATAAAGTGGGAGGTATGAAAAGTTTCTCATCATGAATAACGTCTTCACACTCATATGATAAACGCCACTCATCTTCCCGATGACTTCCCCCCTTGCTATCATTCGAACTATGAACCGACGTTCCATTTGACCATCCTTCAAAGAGTGCGCACATTCAAAGTATATACCCTCAAATCATATTCTTCAATCGGATGCATTGATCGCCATCTGAAAAAAATCGTCTTACTTGGCGAGTCCCAAGTACAGCACAGAACCTGGTTACGTTATTATAGGTAGTTCAGTATGACAGCGGCACATCATGGTGAGTATCGCGCGTCGCTGCGATTGATCAAAATCAGAATCAGCTCTTATTCTTGTTAGATGGCAGACGAGCCGACCACCCTCTGAAATATGAACTGCTCAAATGACCTTAACCGCTCAACAACCACGCACTCTCACAGAAAAACACTTTTTTATTTGTAAACATCTTGGTGCACGGTATGTCGAGATCCAGTATATAGTAAGCTAAGTCTAAGCGTGAGTTTCGAATTCAAAACCCCTAAATTGGAACCGCAAATGGACGGAGTGGTATCAATTTGCTGTCGAAGTGCTAACGGTTTGTTATCGAAGAAGTATCGGTTGGTTATGAACGGGTTATTGGAGTGTTATCCACTTCTTATAGATGAGTTATCAGTTTGTTGCACATAGATCTTATAGATGAGTTTCAGTTTGCTGCACATAGATCGTCATTGACCAAGTACGACGAGTTTTCGATTTGTTAGCAAAGTTTTATAAATTCATTAACGATAACAAGAGTTATCAATGAGCTCTTAGTTTTTTAAGGGCGAGTCATGGATTTTTAATTGAAAAGTTATCGATTTATTATCGAAAGTTTTCGATATGTTATCAACAAATTTTTTGATTTGTTATCAGACAGATATATCATCGATTTTTTATAAAAAAGTTATCACTTATTTATCGAAAACCCAACGGTGTATTATTATAAAAAGTTATTGTTTGTTTTAAAAACTTGTAGATTTGTTATGCTACCAAATTTCTATCGGCACGATTCAATTCAATTAAATAAAGACTAAAAACTTGAAAATAGAATAATTTAAAAAAAAGTTTAAGTTAAACGGTTTTATTGAAAACAATATTTACATTAGTAATAATATACTAAAGCTAGAAAATAATTAGGTAGGTCCTATGTGGTAATCATCACACCCATCATCAATTCAGGCGTTGATCAGATAACTAATTAAATGCGTTGGGCGCGTCAAATTTCTAAAAATGTGAGGCTTAGCATAGCCTGATTAAAGTTCAGTTGGTCTTAATTATGACTATCAATAGAAATTTGATGCGTCCAACGCTTTCATTTAATTATCTGCTCAACGCCCTGGATTGATGAGGAGTGTGATGACTAGTACCTAGGACCTAACTAATTATTTTCTAGCTTTTAGTATTATCATATTGTAAACATTTTTGGGAATTCCGCTTATTTGCAGTCTTTTACTAACGTTCGAATCACTAAACTGTTGAATAAATAACTCCACTATTCAATAATGCAAAATGGCCTTTACTAAAGTACTTCACAATAACACTTCTACTGCTCAACAGATAGCGTGCTTAAATCAAACTGACTCCCCATGCCCCAGCTGGTGTTGCTTTTATACTCTTTGGTTTCCTCGTTTACATATTTCTAGGCGTTTCTCTTTCTAGAATCTGCTACTGTAAAATTAGCAGCTATAACTACAGATGCAGTTATTGTTTCCCCTATGCGCGTGTATAAGTGAGTGATACTTCCACCGATGATTGTCTACTTTTGGGAGTATCTCAGATATATGCATGTGTTTGTGCTCCCCGCTGCTTGTATGGACATATGTAAAGACATAATGATTGATTTATTGATGTGCATAACAAGTCACTGCTTAGTATTGCTTAGAGATGGTAGTATCCCCTAGCGTTGCTAATATCTGTCCCAATATATATTATTTCTATATACTGTTTTTATGTACAAAAAATAAACGATTGTAAGCACACAAAGATATCTATTTGTACTATGCCGCTATTGTGAATATTTCCACTGCATTATCGGAAGTTGCTATCATACGCTAGATGGCGGCGCAAGATGTAAGTTTTAATTCATTGATAGAATAGCTGATTACTGTTGATATTTTTTAAGAGACTTTTATATTGGTTGCGCAAGATGCGCACGGGTCCGACTCGTTATTACTTAATGTAAGTATAGTTTTCACCGTTTAACCAAAGATTTTTTTTTATTATTTTATTTGTGTGTTTTGTTATATTACACTTAGAACAACTAAAGGTGAAAGCACCTGTTACATATTAAATAAGCCCATTGGTATTCCCTTATTACCCCGCACAACTCATTCCCGACATTTAATTCATTGCATCATGTACAAGATAACAAAATAAGTACAGCCCTAATGTGTGTCACAACACAAAGCAAAACCCAGAAAAAACAAATGTGGAAAAACATTAGGCAGCTCATGAGTTCTGAATCAGTTCGCTGTGCTCAACATTATCGGCATTTTTAATCGCGATCTATTTCAGTTGAAAATTTTACACCTTTGCACTGCACGTGAATCGCTTACACGTATGCGAGTATGTAAGTGAACCTTGTTCCGTTGTAACGCTCGTGACTGGGACATTAAAATGTGTTTGGTATACTTTACGTGTTTAACCACTTTAAATGTTGTCATTTCTATGGCGTTTCTGAGATAATTAATCTGTTATCTGCATAATTAGTGTAAAGATACTTTTGACTGCTTAAATAAACAGACAAACAAAATCGTTTGTTTGTGGTTTTAATGGCTGCTTATTTCAAGAAGTTTGTTTTCTTTTTTTGTTGTATTTTTGTATTTTTCGTTTTTCTTCAGATCTACATAGATACGAGTAGTATGAAAGTGTACGCCAAGTGCTGCATATCGCCGATCGTGTGTAATTTAGTGGCTCTCGTATGGCGCATGCGTGTAGCACGCAACTCGTTTTTTTTTCAATGTAACTGTAACAGAAACTTTGTACTGTTAGTTTACAGAAGTGTCCTGCATGTTAAATTGCAGGTCACAATGGGGATTGTACGAGGCTACGAAATCAGTGGACACGGGCACTCCGCAGAGAGAGGTGCTATCACCTCGGCTGTGGATGCTGGTCATCAACCAACTGCTCAGGCGATTCGATGAGGGACCCGTAAAACTAACGGCTTACGCAGATGACGTTGCAATTGTCATAAGTGGAAAGTGCCTTCCAACGATTAGTTCTTTGATGGATCGGTCGCTTCGAGATATACATACCTGGGCATCTAATGTCGGGTTGAAAGTCAATGCGGCGAAGACGGATATGGTCTTGTTTACAAAGAGGTACAAGGTCCCAATTTGGACCAGGCCTAAGTTAGGAGGGGTGACTTACAGGAAAAACTTTGCACAAAATATCTACGAATCATCCTAGACAGTAAGCTGTCAAGGAAGCTTAACGTGGAGGAGAGGGTCAAGAAGGCCTCAACAGCACTCTATGCATGTAAAATAATGCTGGGTTGTACGTGGGGCTTATCGCCCTCTTTCTCATTGCGTTTTTACAGCGATTGTAAACCCTATTCTATACTATGGAGTTCTTGTTTGGTGGAAAGCCACACAAAAAAGAACATACCTCAAAAAATTAGAGGGGGTATGCAGATTATTGATGCTTAGCATTACGGCAGCCCTGAAAACAATCCCGACGGCTGCACTGTATGCCATTCTGCACATTCCACCTGTAGACCTGGTAGCAAAGAACATAGCATTAACAACCGCAACCAGGCTCGGTGCCTCGGGGCAGCTCGAGCGCCGATCATATGGCCATAGTAGTATAGCGTCATCAATCACAAGACGAGCATACTACCTGATTCCCTATCTGCGCTTCGAGGGAGATCTTAAGGCCACAATAGAGGTGGACGGTTGGCGCAAGGGTGCGCAAATGGCGGAAGAGGCGATACATGAGTAGGGTCTGTTTTTATATTGACAGTCAGGCAGCAATTAAAACAGTAATCTCGCATAGCACAGCATCTGAATGCGTGTTAGAGTGTAAGCAGTCTCTGGAGAGAATCGGGACAGGGAGAAGCATACAGGTATATTGGCATATGGGAATAGATGGGAATGAAAAAGCGGACGAACTAGCTAAACAGGGCGCATCCCTTGAAGCTTTCTCCGTAGACGTCCCAATTAGACTGGGCGAGATTAAGCGAGGCGAGAGGTGCACATGATCGACCAAGCGGGAAAGGCGTGGGTTCAAGCGCGGGGCTGTAAAGTGTCGAAGATTATGTGTAGGTCTTACAACCTTAGACTAACAAAGTTGCTTCTATCATTAAAAAGAGAGGACTGTAGACTCATGACGGGTATTCTGACTGGACACTGCCTTCTGGCGTCACATGCCTTTAAATTAGGCTTGGTCAGTGATAGCAGATGTAGGAAGTGCTGGTTGGAAGAGGAAAAGAACGAGCACGTTCTGTGCTCGTGCCCTGTACTTGCCGGGCTAAGACTCCAGCTATTAGGAGTGACACAGCTGTCAGATCTGAAAGCAGCAAGTGGCTTAAGTCCTAGGAAGCTTCTAGTATTTGCCAAGAGGACGCAGTTATTTTATAACATAGTTATGATAGGGGTTTTCAGTTTGGTCGTTAAAACAAACTTCTGGTAACACTACGGACTCAATCAGTTTATGTGAGGTCTCATGGATCGGTCAGTTCAACTTAACCTAACCTTACAGAAGTGTCGGAAATAGTTGTAACCATGGTGGAACGATACAAGGTGGCAGCATGGTGACATACCTACAAACATAAATAAAAATTCCATGTACTTTGTTTTTGTGAATTCGATGGACAAATGTCAAAATCGTACGCGCCGGAAGTTGATGTATCACATCAAATAAAAAAAGTTTATAATGAGCTGTCCCATGCTGCCACCTTGTATCGTTCCATCATGGTTGTAACTGTGTTCTACGCTTTTGGTGGCATTTTCATTTAAGATATTGGCACATGAATTTGATATTTCATTTTTTTAGTGATTTTAGAGAAAAATTACAAAATTTCAAATGGCGATGGCTACTAGGGCATGTTTCTGAATTGCACTTTCTCAGCAGCTAGTTTGTTGTGAGTTGAGTATTGAACTCGAAATCTCCAACATTCATACTTTATACTAGTGTAAATACAGATGCCTTTATCTACTCCGCCATATGAATGTCCCGCTCCTAGTTTTGCAATTGATCTCTAAGTATTGCCTTTTTGTTGCTATTCCTTTATACAATATTAGATACATACCAATTCTATATGTTTTAATCCTTATTGTGTGGAATACTTACAAGCGCGCGCTTAAGAGCGTCAGATAATTTATAGGGTGATAATAGGTTTCTCTATCAATGATATCGCATTCAGTTATTCAAGAACAAGAAATAGTTATTTTATTCATTATATTTATTTCCATGTTAACGTATCTCAACTCATCGGTTTGTTTTAAGACAGATATTGGTAAAGTTCACTTTAAACATCAGTCACATCACACCTGTACTTAATACGGCGGCCGCCGTGGTGTGGTGGTAGCGTGCCGAGGGCGAGAGAGTTCTTCTGATCGAGGTCGCCCCACGGAAGTGGATTGGCAAACACTTCTTTTATATTTCTGCCATGAGAAGCTTTTCAGTCACTCCCATTCGGAGTCGGAATAAGAGTTGGTCGAGTTCCACAAATTTGTAGGAAAAATTAAAAGGAACACAAATAAGAAAGACATCTCCTCTGAGGTAGATCACGCCAAGTATTTATTTTTTTATTTAGATCTGTAATTGGTCGATAAGAAACCTATATGAAACCAATAAGAAGCCAATGATACGGCGAAAACAAGCCGATAGCAAACCTATAACTGGACGATAACAATTCGCTGACACTTTCAGTGACCAAGTCCTCGGCGACCTACTTTACGACATGGACAAAGCAAATTTTAGCACAATTGGACATGCACGTCGATAGGATTATGTTCGATATTGACCTAAATTTCCAGGAGCATGCAACCGCAGTTACACCAAAAGTTCAGAGCGGCAAAAAAGTCAACTCTCTTGCTGGCAGCAATTGGGTCAAAGGCAAAAAAACGTTTATAGCTACCTATAAAGGGAATGTATAGCCGCTTGTATGGCACGCATCTTTGATATGGTCACTTAATAGAAAGGAGGAAGCTGCAGGCCCGTCAATACAACGCGCTAAGATTTGTTTCGGGATGTTTTCTTCTGACACTAGAGTATAATAAAGGCAGTGAGCGGGCATACTTGCCATAAAGAAAAACGAATGCTGAACAAGCAATTTCTGTTAAATTCCCTAAAAACAGAGGCATCCTAACAAACAACTGATTGATGCGGCCTACCTCCCAGGGATATAAGGCAACATTTCCGTAACCATAACGATAAGCTTCGACGAATAAAAATTCTGCCTCTTCAACCGAAATAGCATGAAAAGGCCGTCGCCCTAATCCGAAAACTATCGGCAAAGTCTCATGCCCATAATGCTCGGCGAACTCCGTTCTCAGAGTACAATATCCGAAACTTGCAGTGGTTGAAAGCAGACTTCCCAGGGAGATGCGCTTAACTCTGGCACAAGGCTGCTCCGTACACGCTTCAGCCATCAACAAGTGCCGCGTTACAGTTTCTAGTTATGCTGTTATCCTCCGAGACCGCCGTGGTGTGGTGGTAGCATGCTCCGCCTACCACACCGAAGATCCTGGGTTTACACCCCGGGCAAAGCAATATCAAAACTTTAGAAACAAGTTTTTTCAATTAAAAGAAAGTTTTTCTAAGCGGGGTTGCCCTTCGGCAGTGATCTGGCAAGCACTCCGAGTGTATTTCTGCCATGAAAAAACTACTCAGTGAAAAACTTATCTCTCTTGCAGATGCCATTCGGAGTCGGCGTAAAACATGTAGGTACCCTATCGCCAATTCATATTCAAAATTAAAAGGTGCACGAAATTGGAGAAGATATCGCGCCTTAAATTTATTTTATTTATTTGTTATCCTCTGGGTCCCATATGATATTAGTATTAAAATAGTTCGATGCAATTCATATCACCCTTAATCGCGCCAGAGATGAACTTAAGGCTTTAGTGATCAATCAGGGTAAACATACATCGAGCTCCTGTTAGAAAACTTCGAATCATCCGTGAAGGAGTTAACCAGTTCACTGCCCCATATCCATTAATTTTCCCACACCTCTCTCGAGGAGATGACTGTTCTGAAATTTTCCAGGGGACAGTGGTTGGCACAAAATATGCTGTCTTGTGTGCAATAAAGTCAAGACCAGTCTACCAGATTTTCAAGAATTCTCCAAAATTGTAAATACTATTGTTTGTGGTATATAAATGAGATGGTTCAATTCATTTAAACAATAATTAAACTATTTAAAATTTTTAAACAAAGTTTATTCAACACAAACAAACTGGGCTCAACTAAACATTGTGTGAAATATAAGAAATTTTAAAAACTCAAAAATAAAAAAAACTCAATATAGCAAGGATTTATGCATACTGCTACATTCATGTGATTGTATGTATATCTTAGAGCTGATAGATGGAATTTTTATAAGCTCTAGCATTTTCAGTGTACTTACGTCCAAGACAGGTGTGTTTACGGAACTGCAGGAAACCCTCGACACAACGACAGGCACCGTCCAAGCAGCTACTATTAGCCACCTTCATCGTGCATTGATCATTCAGAACGCAATCACCACCCAGAAGTTGTGCTGTAAAAGAGAGAAAAATTTAATTCAATAAATGTATAGACGCACATATGCAGGGTCGGATTAACAAGTAGGCAGAATAGGTAGTTGCCTGAAAAATACTTCTAAAATTTCTGGGAGGCACATTCGAATGCGACGAATGAAGTTTACGATTCATTTGATATCATATTGGAGGCTCTAGAAATCATTGCTAATGATGAATCACAAAATACTGATACTCGTTATGAGGCGACGTGTATTGCGAATAAAATGCAAAAATTCTAATTTGGTTTCATATTGATTTTATGGAACTCCATTTTGACTGCTATACGTTCAGTGAGTAAGTCATTGTAAAGTGAAAAAGCAGATTTGCAACCGTGTGCTTTTTTGTACGGATCGTTAGAAGAGAGTTTAGTTTCATTCCGTGAAAAGTTCAATGATTTCGAGGAACAAACAAAACAATTATTACCTGGTGAATGTTATACAGAAATCGTAAAACATACTCGTCGTAGAAAAAACAACCTATATGACGGAAACGCCTCGCGATGATTTTAGGACAAAGGGTTTCCTCAAAATCATCGACAATCTTCACAGTGAAATCAATCGATGTGCGAAAGTGTATATGGAAGTTTCAGAGAAATTTGCATTTCTCATCAACTTGTCTCTAAGTGTTGGAGACCTCTACGAAGCTACAAATAACTTAGTTTGTTTTTATTCTAGAGCTTTGGAAGAATATTTCATTGAAATGAAACAATTCAAAAGTTACGTTAATTACAGATACACTGATACACAAAAAACTCATAGTCATTTGTATAACATTCTAATGGAAGATCAATTAGCCCATGTATTTTCTAACACAGAAATATCTCTTTCGTATTTTTTGACACTAATGATCACAAATTGTTCTGCCGCACGATCCTTCTCGCAATTAAAAAGAATCAAAGCTGCTGAAAGAGCTACAACGCAATAAGAGCGACTCGAGATGTTAGGCATACTTTGTATTGAGTCAGATTTATTGAACAAAATCGATATTGATGATATAATTGATGAATTTGCCGAAACGAAATGTAGAAAACGACATGTTTAAAATGTAGGTAGTAATTTTATTGATATTATTATATTGTGACAATAAAATTTTTATGAAAGATATAAGTTTGTACTTTTTAATCGAAAAAAGAAGGGAACGGACGTGAAAAAAGCGCCCCCAAATTGATGGTTGCCTAGGGCCCCGTTGAGGGTTAATCCAACCCTGTACGTATGTATGTATGCCGCGTACATAAGTAATAAAAAATGCAAAAACCATACAAATTTATGAATGGTGTGTATTAGAAAAGCAAATAATACAGAAAAGTCAAATAAAATCAATGGCAAGAAAAGCGTTAGATAGTAAGAGGGACGTGGTCAATACATACATACATACATATTTGCATACTTCTGTGACAAGTGAGGCTATTAAAGCATCTAACAGACATAAGTTCCAATTCACATACAAATTAACAATCAACGAAACGCTGAGAACAAACTAACAAAGAAGGGTGTCTAAGTATGGGTGTAGTCGAACATTATATACTCAGTGTGAGTTTTAGTTATACAGTTTCATTTCAGATAAATTACTTTTCTAATCCTACTAAGGCACATTTTTGGCAGAAAGTATTATCAAAACTGTGTGTGGCTATTAACTGATATTTTCCATTATAAGGGAAACAATGCGTACCAACTTATGTATACGTCGAATTCTTCTTCGAGTTACGGCCCCAAAACCATAAGATATTGCTTTGACAAACAATTTTTTTTTATTTCCTGTTTCTCGTTATAATGACACTTTTAAACTAAAATATCACTAATATAAAACAATGGTTCGAAAAGATGTTGCATATTACATTCATCTACGAACTTTCCCAAAATCCCTTAAATGAAAGTGGGCGTGGTCTTTAACCGATCTAAACGATTTTTACTAGAAATATTTCTTGTTATAAGCCTAACATGTACATATATCGAATTTTGTTACGAGTGATTTATTTTTTTTAGAAATGTTGTTTCGTGCCTGCTCGAAATAGGGGCGTGGGCACCACCCATTTATAAAAAAAATATGTCTCCCAATTTTCTCTTACACTAAAACTTGCTAAGTGAAATATCATTGATACAAAACTATTTTTCCCTAAGATATAGCTTATTACTATAGTCTATGATCCTTTTAAACA
Source organism: Eurosta solidaginis (assembly GCA_029619165.1). Classification (NCBI taxonomy): domain Eukaryota; kingdom Metazoa; phylum Arthropoda; class Insecta; order Diptera; family Tephritidae; genus Eurosta; species Eurosta solidaginis. The sequence continues at coordinate 22,309 of JARSSU010028516.1, forward strand.
TCCTTTATATAAAAGTAGGCGTGTCTCTTAACCGATTTCACCAATTTTTCTTCGAAACGCTCCTTATAGCAAAAGCAACTCCTCTGCCGAATTTTGTTATAATAGGTTGTACGGTTTTTGATTAATCATATTTGTAAAATTGATTTTAACACAAGTGGGCGTTACCACGCCCATTTTCAAAAATATTTTCAAACTTCTATCAAGAGTCTTAGGACCGATTTCACCCACTCGACTTAGGCTACAACTTAGTTGCAACTTAAGTTAGCCCAGATTTGAGACTAAGTTTTTTTCGGTTTCACCAACTTAGCTACTAAATCCATTTGACATACAAAAACCTTATCAGCTGTTTTATACATAGTAGTATTTTTGGCTACGTTTTAATTACACGCCACCCAGTGAATTCACACAATAGCGGGTTTGCTATATCAATACTGCCATTTAATTCGACTCAAAATTGTACTACAGCAACACTGTTGGAAGTCGAGAAAAAGCCAGCTGGCAGGTAGGCTAATTTGTGACTCAGCTAAGTATTGGTGGCCAAACAGAAAGATTAAAAAATATGACTTAACTAAATTAAGTCGAGTTGGTGAAATCCACCCTTAATGTCTGTCTACACATCAAATTTCAATATTCTAGGTGTACTTTTTTCTAAATGTTTTTTGTGTTTTCCAAGATGTTATATATATATATATATAAATGGGCGTGGTTATCATCCGACTTCGCTTATTTTAAATAGCGATGTGAGAGGAGTGCCAAGAAGTCAATTTACTAGAGCTGGATTTCGATTCGATTCTCAATCTATTTAATCGATCTTTTTTTTAGAAATGTAGAATCGATTTTTTAAATCGTTCGATTCTTTAGGTATCGAAGTTTTCATCACTATCTACTTCACGGCTGCTTGAGGAAATACATATTCTGTAATTTTTGTTTTTATAAATTTAGCTTTATTGTGTTGGTGGCTTCGAGAGAAAGGAGAAAGATGAAGAAATTTCTTCGCACTTCTGGTCAGCAATATATTGAACATGTGTTTATCTATTTTGTGGTATGATATTGTGTTCAGTACGAAATTAATACCACAGTTTTAGATTCTAGTAAGCCAATTGAAAGTGACTGAAAGTGATCTTATAAGTAATCCAAAGATTCGCAGATCTGTTGTCTGGAAGTATTTTAGTCAAGTGCAGGGCGATTATGCGAAATGCAAATCGTACTGAAAAAAATGCAAAACAGGTGGAAATACAACCAATTTGTTAAACCACTTGAAGCGGTCACATCCAACGTTAATGGAAATATATTCATCAACAGCTCTTATAGAATCCTTTGACAATACCAACATGAGCAGTCGAGCGAAAAAAAACAACTGGATTGTGCTTTGATTAGAATGATTGCCACAGATATGCAACCCTTTAGGATTGTCGAAGATAACGGATTCAGATCTTTTACACAATGCTTGAATTCTCGGTACGTTTTGCCTTAACGAGTAACATTTTAACAAATATATAAAATCATTACTTTCTATGGCATAGACAGCAGCAAACACGAAAACAGAAGTGGCAATTTTTATGAAATTTCGTCAGTTAAAATCCTATTTCCTTTTTATTTTCAATGAGCTAAGAAAATACTTCAATAAAGTATTTAACTCAAACTACGCAAACCATGACACAAATTGCCGTTTGTTGCCAACTGAAAGTTCCGTATACCTCATTGATTAAAAAGCTGCAAACGTATACTGAGAACATGTTACCTTATGTATGTAATAAATACTTTCTTTTTATATAACGCTGAACATAGATTGATTAAAATGCCTAAACGAAGCGAGAACATTATACATATTGTAATTAGGGCTGGGACTATCCGCATATTCGAATATCCGGATATCCATACGAATATCCGTTGACACGGATAAAATCAGGACGGCATGGATATCCGGTTAATATTCGTTTGTGAAGCTATCCGGATTATGAAGATCCAGTTAATAACCGTATTTCTGGATATCCAGTGTAATCAACAAATTGATGTACCACTATATGTTTATTTAACATTAATAACAATAAATTCGTGGTGTATTTAAATCAATTAACAGCGTTTTTTCACAAATAAACAAATCGCACTGTTCTTATTTTCACTTGTTTGTAAAATTGTAGCTTTTTAATTTTTGACGTTAATTTAATAATCTACAAACATATTTTGTAAATAATTTTTCGATGTTTGCTTCGTTCAATTCTGATATGCATATATTCATCTTATATATTCCAGTATCCGGACATACGGATATCCGGATTTTCCGTTTACGTATCCGGATAGCCGAACAGCGGATATCCGGAATTCCCATTTATGAATCCGGACATCCGGATAGACGGATTTTTTGCTTAGCTATCCGGTTATTCGAATATCCGGTTTATCCGGATAGTTGAAAAATCCGGATGCAGTTCACAGCTCTAATTGTAAAAATAAGTATTAAAGAAGAAAGTGTATTGGTTAATGTTACCAAGGTTGGTTTGCCTACATTTAGAAATAAAAGATTCAAAAAAGAGCAAAAGTATGAAATTTCGGTAAAGACTACTAATTATGTCACTCCGATGAAAGGATCAAGTGAAGCCCCATGTGCATTCCTTGATGCTTCGAATTTTGTCGACAGGCAACGAAACAAAAGAGAAACTGTCTAGCTTTATTTGTCGGGAAAAAACGTGTAAATGGTTAAGTACGTAAGCAAGTACACTGTTACAAAGAATAAGCAAAATATAAATAAACTATATTTGGTTCGATTTAATCGATTAAATCGATTTTTTTTTAGAACCGAATCTACCATTTACTAAATTTCAATAAGATATCTGAATATTTACTCCAGTAATCTTGATCACAGACAGGCGGACGGACGGACATGGCTAAATCAATTCCATGTTTAATTCTGAGCATTTTGCTATATTCCTGCAAAAATCGTTGGATCATGTGGTCCACTGGAGTACTTACCATTATACTCCACAGTAATGCATCAATGGACCAACTCATGTTTCTACACGAACATATTGTAAGCCGATCATTGCTCGTTTTTAACGATTGTAATCACTACACGATGCTTATTGGACTGTGGGTACTCCATGGATTACTCTGATGTAATGCAGAGCTGGAGTATATGGTCCAGTCCTAGGACATCGCAATGTTAATTGGACCATATTTTTTGTATGTAAGGTGGTTAATTTTGGAGCACTCGCTTGGTCCATAGCGAGTACTCCATACATGCATTCATGGAGTACTCGCGATTTTTGCAGGGATGGAAGTCTATATATACCTCAATTCGTTTATGCTGTTACAATCAACCGTTATGTTGCCAAAGTTAATATACTTTGTGTGCAAAGCACGCTGAGTATAAAAATACACAAGCTTGCATCTATAAATGTGTGTTAGAAGCTAGCTGAGGGCTTACGTTATAGCTGCAGTGTGATGGAGTTAACGTCAAGTATGGACATTCATTGTTTTTGTTGGCATTTCGTATGCAAATAGAAAATTTTGTAGTGCACACAAAGGTATGAGCAGCGTTGCTTTCTGCTTAAACCAAGTAATGGATTGCATGCTGCATGCAATTTATGAATGTGCCATTACGAAGAAAAACAAAACAAGAACCCAGATCGTGATGTATGTGTGTGTGCGTGTGCATTTAAGGTGTTATGTTTTAGCGGTAAGTGAGAAAGTCATTTGTGATTACGTGCGCTATGTATTATACCTGTATATGTATTTATTTATCGGCATATAGGTATATGTCTAAAACAAACAGGGAAGAGAATGCAAAACTTGAGCGGGCCAACTTGTTGCTGCAACAGTCATGTACCTATGATGTATCATGTAAGCATCTACAAATTTTTTAAATAACGTAATAAAACAGCTGAAGTAACAGATGAAGCAAACGTGCATTTTTGTGCATGTGAAAATTTACATAATTGTGTGCTACGGAGTTTTAAAATTCAATAACTGAAGCAGCTGCTAAAACATTCATATATAAAATTAGGCAAAACTAGAAGAATGTATAGAAAAAGCTCAAATTTGCTTTCATAGTGGATTATATCAAAGCCAAGGAAACTTAAGTTCAGGTGTAACGACCATTATATATGCTCAGCGTGAGTTGCAATTGTAAAGTTCATTTGAGATAATATTACTTTTCGAATTTTGGTTAGGAGGCAATTCATTTTTTTTTGCCTCTAGAAATGTTGTGTAATGCTTGAACGAATAGGGGCGTAGCACCGCCCGTTAAAAAAAAATGTCTCCAATTTCCTCTTACAATAAAACTTGGTAAGTGAAATATTCATTCAACAAAACTATTTTTGCTAAGATATTGCTTATTATTCTAGGCTCCCTTCGACCCTTTTAAACATATTTTATATAAAAGTGGGCGCGGGTTTTTAAACCGATACCGTTACTATAAATATTTCATGCTATAAAGAAAGTATGTACTCCAATTTTATTTCGATATGTTAATATTTCTTCCAGTTATGGCTTCCGATACAAAGACAATTTCTTAGTCAAAAGAGGGGCAGTGCCATGCCCATTTTAAAAAATTTAAATTTTTGGCTTTTTCTTGTTTATATTTCTACTTGAGAAATGAAACAACCATTGATATAAAGCTCTTTTTGCAAAGATATAGCTTATTTTATTCATCCATGACCGTTTTAAAAATCTTTTGGGTATGGCAACCGCTCTGCTGAATTTTGTTATGATAGGCTTAACGGTTTTTGGTTTTGATTAATAATATTTCTAAAAAAAATTAATATCACAAGAGGGCGGTGCCACGACCATTTTAAACAAGTAAAGAAGGTTAAGTCGGGTGTAACCGAACATTACATACTCAGTTGAGAGCTATGGTGACAACATAAGGGAAAATAACCATGTAGGAAAATGAACAGAGGGAAACCCTGAAATGTGTTTGTATGACATGTCTATCAAACGAAAGGCACTAAAGAGTATTTTATGAGGGAGTGGGCCATAGTTCTATAGGTGGACCGCCATTTAGGGATATCGCCATAAAGGTGGATCAGGGTTGACTCTAGAATTTGTTTGCAGGATATGGGTATCAAATGAAAGGTGTTAATGAGTATTTTAAAAGGGAGTAATCCTTACTTCCATAGGTGGACGCCGTTTCGAGATATCGCCATAAAGGTGGACCAGCGGTGACTCTAGAATGTGTTTGTACGATATTGGTATCAAACTAAAGGTATTAATGAGAGTTTTAAAAGGGGAGTGGTGGTAGTTGTATATGTGAAGGCGTTTTCCAGATAACGACCAAAATGTGGACCAGGGTGACCCAGAACTCATCTGTAGGATACCGCTAATTTTATTTATATATGTAATACCTGCCAAGATTTCAAGGGTTTTTTATTTCGCACTGCAGAACTTTTTCATTTTCCTCTACTTCATATGGTAGGTGTCACAACCATTTTACAAAGTTTTTCCTAAAGTTATATTTCGCGTCAATAAACCAATCCAATTACCATGTTTCATGCCCTTTTTTCGTATTTGGTATAGAATTATGGCATTTTTTCATTTTTCATAATTTTCGATATCGAAAAAGTGGGCGTGGTCATAGTCGGATTTCGTTCATTTTTTATACCAAGATAAAGTGAGTTCAGATAAGTACGTGAACTAAGTTCAGTAAAGATATGTCGATTTTTGCTCAAGTTATCGTGTTAGGGCCATGCGGAAGGACAAACGGACGACTGTGTATAAAAACTGGGCGTGGCTTGAACCGATTTCGCCCATTTTCACAGAAAACAGTTAACGTCATAAAATCTATGCCCTACCAAATTTCAAAGGATTGGTAAATTTTTGTTCGACTTATGGCATTAAAAGTATCCTAGAAAAATTAAATGAAAAAGGGCGGAGCCACGCCCATTTTGAAATTTTCTTTTATTTTTGTATTTTATTGCACCATATCATTACTGGAGTTGAATTTTGACATAATTTACTTATATACTGTAAAGATATTAAACTTTTTGTTAAAATTTTACTTTAAAAAAATTTTTTTTTAAAGTGGGCGTGGTCCTTCTCCGATTTTGCTAATTTTTATTAAGCGTACATATAGTAATAGGAGTAACGTTCCTGCCAAATTTCATCATGATATCTTCAACGACTTCCAAATTACAGCTTGCAAAAGTTTTAAAATTACCTTCTTTTAAAAGTGGGCGTTGCCACGCCCATTGTCCAAAATTTTAACTTATTTTCTATTCTGCGTCATAAGTTCAACCCACCTGCCAAGTTCATAGCTTTATCTGTCTTTGGTAATGAATTATCGCACTTTTTCGGTTTTTCGAAATTTTCGATATCGAAAAAGTGGGCGTAGTTATAGTCCGATATCGTTCATTTTCAAAATAGCGATCTGAGATGAGTGCTCAGGAACCTGCCATACCAAATTTCATCAGATACCTCAAAATTTACTCAAATTTTTTTTCGATCCTGATGATTTTGATATATGGAAGTCTATATATATCTCGATTCCTTTATACCTGTACAACCAACCGTTATCCAATCAAACTTAGTATACTCTGTGAGCTCTGCTCAACTGAGTATAAAATGTTTTGCAATTTTTGGAAAGAGTCTCAATATGTGTGGGCTACATTTGAACATTCTGCCATGGAGCCCTTATACTAATTTCAATAAGATATCTCAAGACAGACGGACGAACGGACTTAGCTTAATCAATTACTTTTCCATCCAGAGCTGGAAGTCCATAATTATGTCGATTTTTTATGCCGTTGCGATCAACCGTTATGTTACCAAAGTTAATTTACTTTGTGTGCTCCATTTTTAAACTCAGCTGAGCATAATTCACAGAGTATATTAATTTTGTTCGCATAACGGTATCCCGTAACGGCATAAACTAATGGAGATAGATATAGACTTTCCACACATCAAAATGCTCTGGGCGATTCATTAAGCCATATACGTCCGTCCGTCCGTACGTCTGTTCGTTAACACGATAACTTGAGTAAATTTTAAGATATCTTGATGAAATTTGATATGTAGGCTCCTGGGCACTCATCCCAGATCGCTATTTAAAATAAACGAAATCGGACTATATTCTTTGGCCATAGATAGGAATCTTGATGTTGACCTACTAGATTTACTATGTCCTGTTTTTCAGTAGGAGATTAAACTCCACCCCAAGTTGACTGCAACTTCGGGCGCTTAAGATGAGATGGTCAGCAAAATTTTATGTTATCCAACAAAGTGGCAAGATTTTAACCTTCACGTCAACTTAACTGGAGTTTAAACTCACATTGAAAAACTGGGCATAAGTCTTATATAATTTTTAATTTAAACGCTATATCTGTAGGTTAACTCGCATATTATTGCCAACTGATGGATAATAAAACCACGCATCGATCGTCACATTAGTAAACATTATTTATCGTAAACTATCAAACACACAGCTGTTGTTGCAAGCAAAAACAGGTCAATTACCCAAGTTAACTCAAAATATACGTCTTTTTCTGGTTAATTTAAATACACATCAGCTCAAGTGCAACAACAACAATATGAATGTCATCAGATCAGGAATGTATTGCCAAAGAGTCAATATCAACAGAACAAACAGAAATAACCGCATCACTGACAGTTGCAAACAACATTTGACAACAATAGAAAACGCATAACAGTTGTTTATGCAGCAAAAGTTTGCTTGTTGCTGCAACATCATACACAGGTACATATACACTTTGTTCGATGTTGCATGAAAATTGGGAACACACGCCAAGTGAACATTATTCGCTGATGTATGTTTAACTGCATTTCGTTTTATTTCCGCACATGCAATATAAATATTGGTATTAGTCTGTACACTAGGGTGTTGCGTGTTTTTAAATTTCTGAATACAAGGCTTTGGGTTAGGATAGGTTTAAAGGTAGGTGCACAGGCAGGGCAAGCTCACTTGAACAACAATAAGGTCCGTTGTGATGTCGCAGGAGATACCGTGGCGTAAGCCATAGGTATTTAGAGAACCGTTGGGTGGCAACGATGTGGTTTCGAATAAGGCCCACCTCGATCCTAGATGAGCCGAAACGTGCAGTCTTTTGTGTTTAGTTCTGGCAAAAACTGGAAAGTCAAGACATGAAGTGTTCGGATTATTCCACCTCGTTTTCCCAGTATGTTTAGACGAACCTCATGGACTCCCATCGGTTATTACCCCTCAATCAGCAGTGATGGCTCAGCTTTGGTAAACTCAATAATTTCAGCAGACTTCGGAGCAAAAGGATGTCGCAACACTTTAAGAGCTAGTGTCCGCTCAGCGTTTTACGTTGCTCACTCGAGTCCATCTATAGAAAGCACAACAGAGATGGACAGAGGTCATCCGTATTACATACAGCCACCTGTATTCGGTTCAGTTGTACCCGTGCGTGCAAAAGTCCGCGTGACAGTTGACAGGTATATTGGTATGTCCGGGGACCACAGATGATATTAATATTAAAATAGCTCGACGCTAAACCGCTAGCGAGAGAAGGCCTTCCCATACCACCCTCGATTGAAACCAACAGTTGAACTTAGAGCTTTAATATCCACTATCGATTAGATGTTGCAACTTTCGCGCTTCATCAGCACTGGATAGCATCTCATCCACCGCTTTCTTAATTGTGGCAACCTCTGAAGATGCTGCAGTGATCAGGGCAACATTAAACATCGACCCCTTTCAGAAAACCGCTCCTCTCGCTTTCTCTCTTCCAACTTCGAACCATCCGTGAACCTGTTAATCAGTCCACTATCCATACTTATTTCTTCCCTACTAGGCTCTCGAGAGGGCGACTGTTTTAAAGCTTGCACAGAGAGCAGTTGTTGGTACACAATAGTCTATCCTGTCTGGGATGAATTTAAGGGTAGTATAAATGCTGGAATGCACAAGGTGAAAAAGCTCAAAAGCCCATGTTACGGGGCCTGATCAGTGACTGCAACACAACCGTCTTCCCCGCAATATCCACCGGATGTATGTTTAGCATGCCATGTTGGTGTTGTTCTAAGAACTCCGCTGATACCAACCAGCACTGCACGTTGTATTGGACACTTAAGATTTGGCAATACCCGCCGAGTTAAGTGCGTCCCACCACTATCACATAGATGGGCTTGACTACCATTTTCTACGGTCAGTATACTACTACGCCTGGCAAGATTCCCCAGCTCTTAACCATGGTTCCCCTTCAACAATACAAAGAAACGAGACCTTTGTAGCTCTATGCACCACATTTATTCTCCAGGGCAGTTTCCTGTGCGATATAATCGACAGATACTTAACCCGATTAAAAAGAACCAACGGTGTGCCCCCAATCAAGGGTCTTCTGGAAGCGGCGACTCTGTATTTCCACGTGACAAGAACAAGCTCGGTTTTTCCAGTATTGAGTTTTTGCCAGTTCACACGACCTAGCTCGAAACAAAGAGCCTGTAAAATATCGCGTAGGTAGAAATTCACCCTTGATAATGATTTCCAGGTCATCTGCGTAGGCCACCAATCGGCAGCCATAGTCTTCTACCACAACCCAGAGTAGAAGAGATAGAACAAATGATTTTATGCTTTTTTTCTTTCCCCGCTCCCCCTTTCTACTTCATCCATCCCTTTGCTTCTTTCTCCCTCTCTGTCTGTTGCTAACCTTTCCTCTCTTTTTTTTACCTCCCTCTCTTACTACCTCACACAGTTCTTTCCGAAAAAAGACTATATCTGGCTGCAATATTTTCTACTGGGTACCTTTGGTAAAACACGCAAAACTTTTCTCTCAAAAATAAGATTTGCCAAAGTTTTCTCGGCATTATTGTAGCAAACATATTCCAACTAGAGGCGATATTGCTGGAAACTATCAATATTTGAAAAAAACCCGTCTGGCCTTTCCATTAAATGAATGTAATATGGTGGAGTGCTCTTGCTGAACCCTTGTTCGAATGTTTGGTTCACAGCAAACAAACAAACAAACTGCTTTTTTTGAAAAATGTTTTTTATGCGGAATAAAGAAAGTATTGCGTAGATTAATAAAAAAATAAAAAGGTATTAGTTTATTTTCATTTTATAAAAAAAAATTACCATAACCGATAGCTAAGCTTTTAAAATAAAATATACGTCCTAAATTCGGAGAATAGTGTTGGCTTCGTAAGCGACTCATATCCCAATTAACCACCAATCTAGAACTATGCGTTATATTGGTCCCGGGTCATAGGGGAATAGAGGGTAACGAGAAGGCCCATCGAGCTGGGGCCCGCAGGGGCTCATCGGAGATGAGCGGGAAATAACTAGTGTCGAAGTAGGCATACCCTTAGCAGTAGCTAAGGGGAATATCAAAAGCTTCTACTTGAAGAAAGCACAAACAAAGTGGAATAACATCACCACCTGTGCAATGTCAAAATCCATTTGGCAAACTATGATGGAAAGAGGACGCGAAGTCTTCTGAACAAATTCAGGGCCAAAACACGCAAACTGATAGCAGTCTGCAACGTTCATTGGGAAGTAGGTACGCATGCGGAAAAGATGGGCATTACGACGACTACTGCAGAAGCTGCAAAGATCCAAATGCCAGGGAGCACAGTAGAACAATTTATGTGTAAATGCTCGACTCTAGCTAGAGCCCGACTAATGTTCCTTGAAACGCCGTTTCTAGAAACCTCAGAGGTTTATCTGTGATAGCAATCCCGAATATCCTTAATTTTATCAACAACTCTGGCTGGTTGTAGTACACTGACCGTAACATTCCGTAGGTTTTAGACGAGGTACATGGCATCAACGGCTTTAAGTAGCTACTTGGCGACCAGGGTCGCAGCCATTTCACCTACCTACCTACCTACCCAATTCGCAGCTTGAAGTATGAAGTTGTTTTGCTAAACACGTATTAGGGGACTTTATTTCAGTATATTTTTGTATAAGATGCGTCCATAGCCTAAGTATGTGAATATGACAAGCGGCGATTTTTCTCTGACTTAAAAAGGATAGCCTAAAGCTAGCATCATTAGCCATTTGACTTGGCAACAATGGTTGCATGCAACATAATTTTTCCATCGCTTTTGTAAAAGTTTATTCACAACAAACTCTAGTCAAATTTAAACTCCAGTTAAACTACTGAGCAGTTTTTCAGTCAGTTTAAGCGCCGCCTTCGGGTATGCTGTTTTGTGCGGCAACATTGTTTTTTTATTATCTAGATAATTTGTAGATACGGCAACAGCTGGATTTTATTTACGCAACAAACATGGAAAAAAACTCTCCGGCGAAATATATATCTAGTTCCGGAAGTGATATCCAACATCATTATTTAATTATTCTTAAACCAGATAGTTCTCGAGTTGATATCCAACTTCATTCTCCAGTCACTATCCAACCTTTGAGAAATTTTGTAAAATTAAAAGTTTTCCAGTTGATCTCCAACGTCATTAATATTTTCCAATTATTATCCTAATTTCGAGAGATTTTGAGAAATGTACAGTTCTCAAATGAATATTCAACCCATTTCTTCCAGTTGATATCTTACATTATATATCGAGCTGAGGTGGAGCTGAAAAATATCTCCAGTTATATAGGCGGCGCCGTGGTGCTCGCCTACCACACCGAAGACCCTACATCAACATCATGAATCATACATTTAGTCCAGTTAGAGAACCGCAAGTTGTATAATTACATTTTTTCAACTTAAGTAATAGCATTTTTTGCTTTATAAAAAGTTCCCTCTTTTGCTGAGTACGCTATGATTCTCGAGTTGAGCCACTGTTTCGAAACAACTTTGAGATTTTAGAAGTATGCCTAGTTATCAACATGAGCTCTAATGGTACTCAAGCCCAAATGCTTGTTGGGTATATTCGACGCCATTTCGTACGAACGCAAATAACTGATAGGTTAACTAGAGTTTAACCCTGGCAGATCGGCCGCTTAAGCTTAGCTTAAACTTCAGTTAAAGTAGACTGAAAAACTGCAGAATAAGTTTAAGCGTAGTTTAACTGACAAACTGAGTTGAACTTGCACTGAAAAACCGGGCCTTAGTGTCATAAGAAGTGTACAAGTGAATATTAAGTTGCATGTAGAAATGTGAATTCAATGCATTTGTCACTATGAACCTGCTCGTTTCCACGACTTAAAGTTCATTAAAATATTTGTGTGTTAATTTCATTGACTGTTTGACTGATTATATAGCTGGCAATATAGGTCAAGTATTGTTGGCCACTTCAAGCTCAAATGATTACGTAAATATGTGAAAATACTTGCATAAGTAACAAACAAGTCATTGCGCATGCGTAAATACCTGCACTCAAGTAATAATAGAAATAGAGTCAACGATTTGAATTAGGTCAAATAGTTCGAAGGTTTTCAGCCAGACAAAATTGGTGAGGCTTACATACAAGAGTATATAGAAATGTATGAGCTAGTGGACATAGTCAACATTAGGGTTGTCTCAGCATTAACTTAGGCTAAAGTTGTTATACTTAAGCTTTTTTCCTGGCGTCCTGCTACATGGCCCATGCTGCGGAGGTCCCACCGATGGAGTGCAAAGCTAGTACAGAGGAGGGCGCAAAGGGTGTTGGTCATAGGCGCAGATGCAAATGCGCACCACAATGCGTGGGGAAGCAGCAGATACGAACGAGAGAGGCGAATCTCTGTTTTGTTACATCCTGCAAACCAATTTGCAGATAGCCAACAGGGGGAAATGTCCCTACATACATTGGTCCAACATCCAGCCAATGTTCTGGATATTACATTGAGCTCCGAGCGTGATATATCAAGGTATGATTGGATGGTTCTTGATAGACCATCCTTCTCCGACCATGCGTATATCAGCTTCAAACATCCCCCTAAAGAGGGTAGAGAAGGGAGGAACCTTTAGAAACCCTAGGTCAACGAACTGGACTAAATTCCAGAAACATGTAGAAACAAAACTGGGACAACCCAAAGAGGTTGCTAATGTAGAGGAACTGGAGGAGTCGAATGAATTCCTAACAAGGACGCTTATGACTGCGTATAACAAAGCTTGCCCTCTAAGAAGATTCAGAGGAAAAGCAAGCCGCCATGGTGGAGCAATGAGCTGAGTCTTCTAAGAAGACAGGTTAAAGAAATGTTTAAGCTCGCAAAGACCGCGGAAAGCGAAGCGTGTCGGGACGAGTACAGGGATCTACTGAGGATCTACAAGCGTGAAATTACCAGGGCGAAGAGAAACTCATGGGAAAAGTTTCTGTACGGACATAGAGTGCTCCAGCGAAACAGCACGGTTGAAAAAAGTCCTAGCAAAGGAAACATAGTCCAGGGACTAATAAGAAAGAGAACGGGGAATGGTCACGTAATAGTGAGGAATCCCTTGAGGTGCTTCTCGATACACATTTCCATCGGGAGACGGTTTAGAGGAGCCAGCAGACATCACTCACACTTCGATCACGGAGCTAGTAGTGCCGGGCTTGGTGACCGATACCAAGATCGAGTGGGCAGTGAAGACGTTTTCTAAGTTTAAATCGCCGGGCCCAGATGGTATATTCCCGGCCATGCTACAAGTCCTCAAGTAGGGCGGTCGTGGAATGGCTTAAAATAATATTCGATGGGTGCATACGACTGAATCATGTACCGCACTCTTGGAGAACTGCTCGTGTAGCTTTTCTACCAAAGGCGGGGAAGATCGGTCACATGTATTCCAAAGACTATAGACCCATTAGCTTAACATCATTTCTGCTCAAAACCTTTGAGAGGCTGATAGATGTGTACATAAAGTCCAACGTGGATGAAAAGCTGCTCTCCACAACACAGCATGCGTACACCAAAGGCAAGTCGGTAGACAACCGCATTGCATAGGGTGGTAATAAGCATAGAGAAATCCCTGGAATATAAGGAGTATGCTCTAGGAGTCTTCTTGGACATTGCCGGGGCTTTCAATAATGTTGCAAAATGGGCGATTATGGATGGTCTTAATTACATTAAAGTACATCCGCCTTAATCAGATGGATCGGCTGCATGTTTAAATTGCAGAAAGATTACATCACAATGGGGATTGTACGAGGCCACGAAATCAGTGGACAGGGGCACGCCGCAGGGAGGGGTGCTATCACCTCTGCTGTGGACGCTGGTCATCAACCAACTGCTCAGGCAATTCGATGAGGGACCCGTAAAACTTACGGCTTACGCAGATGACGTTGCAATTGTCATAAGTGGAAAGTGCCTTCCAACGATTAGTTCTTTGATGGATCGGGCGCTTCGCGATATTCATACCTGGGCATCTAATGTCGGGTTGAAAGTCAATGCGGAGAAGACGGATATGGTCTTGTTTACAAAGAGGTACAAGGTCCCAAATTGGACCAGGCCTAAGTTAGGAGGGGTGACCTTACAGGAGAAACCTTGCACAAAATATTTAGGAATCATCCTAGACAGTAAGCTGTCATGGAAGCTCAACGTGGAGGAGAGGGTCAGAAGGCCTCAACGGCACTCTATGCATGTAAAAGAATGCTGGGGTGTACGTGGGGCCTATCGCCCTCTCTTTCTCATTGGGTTTTTACAGCGATTGTAAGCCCTATTCTATACTATGGAGTTCTTGTTTGGTGGAAAGCCACACAAAAAACAACATACCTCAAAAAATTAGAGGGGGTATGCAGACTATCGATGCTTAGCATTACGGGAGCCCTGAAAACAACCCCGACGGCTGCACTGTATGCCATTTTGCACATCCCACCTGTAGACCTGGTAGCAAAGAACAAAGCGTTAACGACCGCAACCAGGCTCGGTGCTTCGGGGCAGCTTGAGCGCCGACCATATGGCCATAGTAGTATAGCGTCATCAATCACAAGACGAACAGACTACATGATTCCCTATCTGCGCTTCGAGGGAGATCTTAAGGCCACAATAGAGGTGGACGGTTGGCGCAAGGGTGCGCAAATGGCGGACGAGGCGATACATGTGTACACCGATGGTTCCAAAGTAGTGGAAGGAGTAGGGTCTGCGGTATACTGCGCTGATCCGGAAATAAGCAGATCCTACAGGCTGCCGGATTACTGTAGCGTTTTCCAAGCGGAAATATTAGCCGTAACCAAAGCAGTAGAAACCTGGAAGAGAATAGCTTAAGCTGCAACCGTGTTAACTTTTATATTGACAGTCAAGCAGCAATTAAGGCAATAATCTCGCATAGCACAGCATCTAAATGCGTGTTAGAGTGTAAGCAGTCTCTGGAGAGAATCGGGACAGGGAGAAGCATACATCTATATTGGGTCCCAGGGCATATGGGAATAGATGGGAATGAAAAAGCGGACGAACTAGCTAAAAAGGGCGCATCCCTTGAAGCTTGCTCCGTAGATGTCCCAATTAGATTGGGCGAGATTAAGCGAAGGCGAGAGGTGCACATGATCGACCAAGCGGGAAAGGCGTGGGTTCAAGCGCGGGGCTGTAAAGTGTCGAAGATTATGTGTAGGTCTTACAACCTTAGACTAACACAGTTGCTCCTATCATTAAAAAGAGAGGACTGTAGACTCATGACGGGTATTCTGACTGGACACTGCCTTCTGGCGTCACATGCCTTTAAACTAGGCTTGGTCAGTGATAGCAGATGTAGGAAGTGCGGGTTGGAGGAGGAAACGATCGAGCACGTTCTGTGCTCGTGCCCTGCACTTGCCAGGCTAAGACTCCAGCTATTAGGAGTGATACAGCTGTCAGATCTAGAAGCAGCAAGTGGCTTAAGTCCTAGGAAGCTTCTAGTATTTGCCAAGAGGACGGAGTTATTTTATAACATAGGTCCTGGTTTTTGATAGGGTTTTTTCAGTTTGGTCGTTAAAACAAACTTCTGGTAACACTACGGACTCAATCAGTCTATGTGAGGTCCTCATGGACCGGCCAGTTCAACCTACCTACCTAAGCTTTCGTTTTCCGAACTGTTAAAGCGTGTCGTGCAGGTGTCAAAGTTAAGATTTCTCTATAAAGAATCGAGATATTAAAATATTTTTTTTTGTTTTCTCATACCAAATATCGGCAAAACTTTAGTAGCCGATACTACATATAAATTTTGATCCCTATTGGAAATGGGTAAGTGGTGCCACAATGCAACATTCTTCATATTGTTTAAAATATAGGGTCTTCACATAGTAATCTGAACTTGGACCCCTGTATAACATACATATTGTAACGAGTTTTGGAAAATTCCGCTTATTCCAAATCTTCTGCTAACGTTCGAATCGCTAAACTGTTCAATAAATAACTCAATATTCAGTAATGCAAAAGTGGTCTTTATTAGACTACTTTGAGAATACTTCACAACTAGTTGCGTGTTTAAATCAAACTGATCACTGACTACTCAGCTTGCGGTGCTTTTATACTCTGCGTTGCTTCGTTCGCATATTTCTACTAAAATCTAGACGTTCGCCTTCTAGAACTGCTGTATCTCCTGCCTGGTAATTGAGCTACATGTATATTTGTAGTTTATGCGTCTCTCATAGTCACATGCGTGTGTATGTGTGAGCAACTACTCCGGTTGATGACCACAAGCGTTTGCGTGAAAATCTGTTCGTTGCCTTTTATAAATGTGTGTAAATGATGATTGGTGTGTTCATGTATATACGAGTGGCTGATTCATGTTTTTTTATTGTTGCGTGATTATTTATTTAGTATCAGCTTAGTGATGCTATTTTCGTCACTATATGTACTTAACTCAGAAGAGCAGAATAAGGGAAATGCTTCCTTTTCCCAACACCCTCATTCTCCCCCTTACCGCTTTTCTTTCTTCATCGTCTCCCTTTGAACTCCTTTATACTTTTTATTCTCACTTTTGTTCCTCTTTGTTTTTCTTCTGCCTTCCTTCTCTCCCTTTCCTATCACTCACTTCACGCTCTATCCGTGTTCTTGACTCCCTCCCCTTTGTCCCACCTTTTTTCTCTTTTTTCTCTCTCCCCCTTTCCTTACATACTTCGTGTTCTGCCTATATTTTCTTTATCCCATTCATGTCTCCTTCCCCTTCCCGCTATTAATTCCCTATTTGATCTCAATTTGTCAGTTTTATTCATCTCTTCAGCCTCTATCCCTTTTTCGTTTTATCCACATCTTTTTCTCATTTTTCTTTCGCTCTTCTTTGTTGCATTCGTTTTATTTCACTGCCCATCTTCCTCTCCACTCTTTTCTTGAATTTCCTCTAATTTTTTCCACACTATTTCCCCTTCTTCTCCCACTGTTATTAACTGTTCCATTTTCTCTCCAACTGAGCTCTCTCGTATACAACCTCACCTTCGTGATTGACTCCTCCTCTACCCCTCCTATTAAGATCCCTCATATGTATGTTTAATATTTTCTTGAGATATTTGCAAAGATTTAACGATTTTGGTACGTTTTCCGAAAGTGGCATGGTGTTTATCCTTTTTCCTCTCCTTCCTTCCCTATCCTTTTTCCTTCTCTTATAGCGATAAAGACATTCCCCAAGATTTTGGGGAGTATATCGATGATGACTGTCCTTCGCAGGATATTGCTCCAGTGCGTTCTGAAAATTTACATAATTAAGACCCTTGCCCGACCATCTTTGGAACGATTTAATGTGGCCATGTCTGTAGACTTAAGTCGCATCTTACGACGAGCATACCTACCGCGAAACATTATAAGCTCCTCAACCAACTGGGAGCTTAAGTTAGGTCAAACTGACCGGTCCGTGGGGACTTACATAGAGTGAAGGAGCTCACAGTTTTATAAGAAGTTAGTTTACAACTAAACTAAAGATCCTTATCAAAAACCAAAACCTATGTTATAAAATAACTCCGTCCTCTTCCGCTGAATGTTGTCTTCAATGCATACTGTAACGAATTTTGGGGAAATTCCGCTTATCTGAAACCTTCTGCTAACATTCGAATGGCTAAACTGTTGAATAAATCACTCCAATATTCAGTATTGCAAATTGGTCTTTATTTAGTTACTTTGGGAGTATTATTTCACAATTAAATTCACAACCAACAGCGTGTTTTAAATCAAAACTGAATAATGATTGCTCAGCTTGCGCTCTTTTATACTCTCCGTTGCTTCGTTCGCATATTTCTCCTAAGGTCTAGACGTTTCAATTTCTAGAACTTTTGTATCTCCTCTCTGGTTACCATCTATATACATGTATATTTGTAGTTTATTTTCTACTGCCATATGCGTGTGTATATGTGAGTAGCTACTTCAGCTGCTGAATAAATTTGTGTGTGTGAGATGAGATATCTCTTCGTCGCTTTCTACATAAGAGTGGCTGCTTTATTGTTGTTGTGCATTTATTTAGTAGCAGCTCAGTGATGATAACATTCGTTACAATACTTATTCAAATCTTGAATCTAAATACTAAATGATATAATTCCTCATACCTTGAGAACTACGGGTATAAGATTTCGGGAAGCTTATAAAAATCAAACCCAAATCGATAGTTCAATAGACCTTTTCCATATAATTTTCTAAAATTCACTTCGCAAGTATATAAACTTCTCATTATGTATGCGCTTACTTCCTTCTATTATGACAGGGAGGAGGAACTACATTAATACACTAATACTAATACTGATACATGAAATCAATACTTACATGACAAACAGCTGGTTGCATTATATTGTACAAAGTAGGGTGCGCATTCGCAAAAACCATTCGCCGAACAAGAGCTGCCTTTGATAAAATCTGTACAATCCATATCATGTTGGCATTTAGAGCCCAATCGTGGTTCACGATGCAGTTGGGCTTGCGTTAAGAACGCATCATTAAGCGCTATAAAAATAATATCTGTAAAGAATTGAAGTAGAATACGAAATTTATGTTTATTATTTTGATTTACAACAACAAATTAAGATTACAAATTATTTAATAATCGGTTTCATGCAATGTTTGTTTATATACAAAAATTATCTTTGGTGGCAAATTATTCATAAATCTTTTGTTTTACTAAAAACTGTACAAATATAGAAGTTCCTACATAAAATAAGATGGTTAGGAGTGCCGGATACCGAAGTAATTGTTCACCTGCTTTCCACCCAAGGACTGGATTTTCTCTTGATCATATAGTGTACTGGAAGTACTCTCATACAAGCCAGCTGTAGCAGCTGTTTGTTGATTCTCTCTAGTCGATCCTGTTTTCAGATGCTACTGAAAAAAAAGGTTATGGATCAAATCCATAGACTGTCAAGAACTATTTCATTCTCGCGGTCGAATACAATAAAACTAGTAGTTTTCGTTGAAATTGCTCTAAGTTTACATTGAAATACTTTTTATTTTATGGTAAAAAGCGTGTTACATATGTACGTATGTACTTACATGTATAAGAACCAAGCATTTTCTAAGAGTCGAGGTACTTTTTCAGATGCGACTACTTTTAAGATCCGAGTACTTTTATTCTTATTCTTACCCGCGTTTCTAAAACCAATGACTTTCTAGAGCGCGGGTAATTTTTCAGAAATGCTTACTTTCTTAGAACATGGTACTTCTGAAAAGCGGGCACTTTTTTGAACCGTTTTTTTTTCGAATCGGAGTACTTTTCTTAAAACCAGATACGTTCCGAATTCGGGTACTTTTTTAGAATCAGGTGCATCGTTGGAATTGGGTACTTCATTGGAACAGGGTACTTTTTTGGATTCGGTTACAACCGGACAGCTTTTCAAAACCGAGTTTTTTGCATTCGGGGTATTTTTTTAGAATATTTTGAACTGGGTAACTCACTTGGCCAACAAATGCACTATAAGTGCTAGAATATACCAACAGTGATTAGCCCTAACTCTTAGCCCAAAAAAAGAGCAATGCTTGTTTTCATAGGTCAAATTTGACCTCAAACTTGGTCACATCAACGAGAATGACTTGTCATGCAACGTCAAATGCGTTTGCCATTCGTTTTGACTTCAAAACGACATTAATTTACCAGCGAGTGAAAACGGCAATTGCCCAACAGTTTGGCAAATTTGACACTAAAATTTCAATTGGCAATTTATTTTCGTCAGCCAACTGTCATCCAATAAACAAATAATGCCAAAGCGTTGTAAAAATGGTTAATAATGAAAAGAGCTGTGAAATAAGTGAATGTGTTTGTACGATATGGGTATCAAATTAAAGGTGTTAATGATTATTTAAAAGGAGTGGGCCTTAGTTCTATAGGTGGAAGCCTTTTCGAGATAACGCCATAAAGGTGGACCAGGGGTGACTCTAGAATGTGCTTGTACGATATGGGTATCAAATTAAAGGTATTAATGAGGGTTTTAAAAGGGAGTGGTGGGCGTTTTCGAGATATCGACCAAAATGTAGACCAGGGTGACCCAGAACATAATCTTTCGGGTACCGCTAATTTATTTATATATGTAATACCACGAACAGTATTCCTGCAAGATCCAAGGGCTTTTGATTCCGCCCTGCAGAACATTTTCATTTTCTTCAACTTAATATGGTAGGTGTCACACCCATTTACAAAGTTTTTTCTAAAGTTATATTTTGCGTCAATAAACCAATCCAATTACCATGTTTCATCCCTTTTTCATATTTGGTATAGAATTATGGCATTTTTTTAATTTTTCGTAATTTTCGATATCGAAAAAGCGGGCTTGGTCATAGTCGGATTTCGGTTTTTTTTCGATTTTTGCTCAAGTTATCGTTTAACGGCCGAGCGGAAGGGCAGAAGGTCGACTGTGTATAAAAACTGGGCGTGGCTTCAACCGATTTCGCCCATTTTCATAGGAAAACAGCTATCGTCAGAAGAGCTCTGCCCCTACCAAATTTCACAAGGATTGGTAAATTTTTGTTCGACTTATGGCATTAAAGTATTCTAGACAAATTAAATGAAAAAGGGCGGAGCCACGCCCATTTTGAAAATTCCTCTTATTTTTGTATTTTGTTGCACCATATCATTACTGCAGTTCAATGTTGACACAATTTACGTATATACTGTAAAGATATTAAATTTTTTGTTAAAATTTTACTTAAAATTTTTTTTTAAAGTGGGCGTGTTCTTCATTCGATTTGCTAATTTTTATTCAGCACATATATAGTAACAGTAGTAACGCTCCTGCCAAATTTCATCATGATATCTTCAACGACTGCCAAATTACAAATTACAGCTTGCATAACTTTTAATTTACCTTCTTTTAAAAGTGGGCGGTGCCACGCCCATTGTCCAAAATTTTACTAATTTTCTATTCTGCGTCATACGATCAACCCGCCTATCAAGTTGCATCACTTTATCCGTCTTTGGTAATGAATTATCGCATTTTTTCGGTTTTTTCGAAATTTTCGATATCGAAAAAGAAGGCGTGGTTATCTTCTGGTTAATTTCATCAAGACACCTCAAAATTTACTCAAGTTATAGTGTTAACGGATAGACGAACGGACGGACGGACATGACTCAACCAAATTTTTTTTCGATACTGATGATTTTGATATATGGAAGTCTATATCTATCTTGATTCCTTTATACCTGTACAACCAACCGTTATCCAATCAAAGTTAATATACTCAGTGTGCAAAGCACGCTGAGTATAAAAATAAACAGACAGGTTCATATTCAGTTCATAACACAATCGAAGATGTCTATCAAAGATACATTTGTCATTTTATCTCTTATATCTTTTCTATAGCGCCTTTATATTTATGTCTCAACATATTATTTGCTCACTCGTCAGACGTATCGCGATTGCATTTAATTAATTTGCTTTCGTTTTTATGAATGAAAATGCTACAAGAACAACAAACAACAAATAACCAACTATTAAACAACAATTACCATGAGTATTAACGGTAATTGGGCACGCCTCTTAGCGGCAATGGCCACAACAACAATAATAAATATTAATTCAAGTATAAGAATGAAAACAAATTGTAAGAATGAAATCATGAATTAACTTAATAACGATAAGCTGAGAAGTCAACCGCTGTGACGGCATTCAACATTTATGCTGCCGCTGTGCCTGCCGTCTTTTTCCATTGAATGATTTGCGAGTCAGGCAATTTGTAAGTCTTCAAAATAAATTTTCATATGATTTTTCCACATGTGAGAATATAAATAAAAGCATCAGTTACGTTGCCACCAATTGTTTATTGTTTTTTTTTCTGTTTATGTTCTTTGTTCCGTTGATTGGCCGCAGCGGCCAACGCTATAATTACATAAATACAATCAACCCAACTTCGGGTCGCACAGTTGCTTGGTTAAACAATGCTATCTGACAGAATTCAAACGAAAATCTGAGATATGCTTGCGAAAACCACCATCGGCCATTGAACTTGTTTAAATTATATTTGTATACTTGCTTAGAGATAAGTTTATGAGCAACAGAACTAACTGCAAAGGTAAAATCTATTACAAAAGCGTGCAATGCCGGGGTCAGTATCCCCGTTTTGCAGAGTGCGCAATGATTACCTCAAATTTTCGTGAGATTTTCAGCTTAAGGGCCATTGCTTTTCTTTATTCGAAGATATTTTCAAACCTTAATGTACAGAGTGTTGCCTTCGTTACTAGCAGCATAGGAAACGCTGGTTTTTACCACTAACGCACGAAGTACACCAGCAGGGGCGTTCTGATTACACAAAGCAATGGAGTGCTGCGTTTGTAAGGGCTTCGGCCTGTAGGCTAAGAAAATGTTGACGACAATTAGCCCCATAAAGTGTTAAACTACCGGCAAGTCCTTTTTGGATATAGCCGCCATGTTTTGCCACAACGTTGAGTGTGGACAACTCTGTATTCTCCAAATTGGCATTCCACGTGAGGACTCTGCTCGTCGAAAGTTCTAACAAACCTAGTTTCTTATCCCTATACAAAGCACCTGGACAGCTGTATTCGAGGTTAAAGGTAGTGTCTTGGTAACACACCATCTTTGTATGAGGCGCAAGATTTGTCGCATGCGATAGGATATTGCAACTTCATGCATCCCTATAATTAGGATTACTAAACAATCTACATATCTTATAGAATAGAGAGCGTGTCCTAGTAACCACGATTGCCTCAATTGACACAAAAATATTCATTCCTGTACAAGGCTTAACATTATATAAAAACATTTCCAGTCTTCACGACAAGTCTATCCAAAGTTTTTTAGCCCAGAAGGAAACATTTCGTGTATAGCTTTAGCAACATGTTGCATCAACACGTAACCAATTCTTCATGTCGCCGGCAAAAATGTGGAAGGAGGTATGGAGAGATTTTCAAATGCTGGTAGAAAATTTTACTTATTTGTTGAGAAAAATTTATCTGCACTATGTCATTGTCATCATTAATAGATGCTTAACCGCATTAGCGATTTTAGATGTTTCCAAACAAGTCAGGCCAAAAATTCCTATTTCGCCATAAACCGACGCCAAACGGGAGCACCAAGGGAGGTCAAGCATTCCTCCGCTCGCCTCTCACAAATAAATGGAAGTCTCCTTTGTACTCTGCTGCGAATGCGGTGTCGATTGAAATACCTTTTTGATCTATCAGCACCTGCAATTCCACGCTCTTATAAAAGATTATGCCTCCACGGATTAGTTCTGCTGCTAGAACTATCTTCTCCAGCATTAAGTTAAAGAAATCATACGAAAGGGAGTCGCCTTGTCTAAATTCTTGTTTGGTTTCAAATGCATCGACAAAATTCTGCCCAACACTTACGCAGCTAGTGGTGTTGCTCAACGTCATTTGGCAAAGCTCTTATTAACTTTGCAGGCAACTTAAATTCAGTTACGGCAGCATACAAGAAACTACTTTTTCGCGCTGTCAAAGGCTGCTTTGAAGTCGACAAAAAGATAGTGAGTGTTGACTCTCTTACGAAAGTCTTCTCCAGAGTCTCATGCACCGTGAAATCTGGCGAATAGCAGATTTACCAGATTTGAAGCCGCACTGATAAGATCCAATCAGCTCATTTAGTAAGAGCATCAGTCTTCCATACAGAATGCTAGGCAGTATCTTATACACGATATTAAGCAGGCTGATTTCGCAGTAGTTAGGGCGCTTTGCTGGATCTCTTTTCTTATGGGTTGGGCAGAGCACACTTAAATTGCAATCTGGAGGTATGCGCTCGTCCGACAATACTTTGCATGGATTTGAATGCTCTTTATCAACTATCATAATCTGGCGCCTTGTTATTTTTTACTCGAAATATACCATTCTCACTTCGTCATAGTAGGGGTACCGAAATATGTTTTTCCGTTATCGGCGATTATGGTAACTGGTCCGTATATTCCTTGGCTAGGTAGCAATTATCAGCAGTGCCCCTCCACAACCTCATCACATTCTGCACGTCAGTTACCAGGTTGCCATATCATTCTTGTTGGAGTTTGCCCGTCCTTAAAACCTTCCGCTATCCGCCGTAATGTTTTGCTAGCATTTACGGACATTAATCTTATCAGCCAGCATCAGCAGCTCTTCGCGCTAACGCTGTTTCTGCTACACATCTTTTGCACCTGCTGATTATGCGGGCTAATAATATACCAGAAATAGGTATGCTTCTAAGGAAACATAAAATAATAAGGTTTGATGAGGACTTTCTTTGTTCACAAAACCAATACGGTAACTGTATAGCATACTATGATTTTATAGACATGATTTAAGCCCATGTACCTGGAGTGCCCGAATTCTTTGAGTAGAATGTACCGATGCCCTGCTATTTCGGTTGGTTTCAGTACATCGGCGCTGAAAATGATAAATATCTTCTTACATGAGAGACTGGAAAAGACACAAAATGACTGCCACCGTCATGATATTGAAGTCAAGTTGGGTGACTTTAACGCTAGGGTGAGCAAGGAAATGTTTTAGTTTTACAGTCGAAAAATGTAGCCTCTACATTGCAACATCTCCCAACGAGTTGAGGCTGATGGATTCATCGCGGCTTTAAATATGGTCATTTGCGGTACTATATTCAGAGGGCTGTCAACTTTCAGAATATAACAAGGTTACTTGGTCGCAAAATTGTTGTTGTACGTACTCTGTTATTCTAGCAGTAGCAAGATACCTAAGTGGACAAGCACTTTTTCATAGCCATATTTTATTCCCATTATCCATCTTCTTGGTGGATATTTCTCAAGGCATTAAGCTATCAATGTGGGGGTTGTTGAGAAAATGTACCCCAAAGTCGTACTGCGAGGCATGTTGAGAAAAACAGTGCCCTTAAGTCTGCAGTAAGGGCAAGGGTGCATATCTCTAAGATCTTCAGAGTTTGGTACATGTGCCTGGGACGCCACCTCGAAGGACTTGCCAATTCATAGGTGTGTAATGTGCATAGGAGGGGCTGTCCCTGCTACAAAGGGTATCGAACTCTCATGCCAAGTGGCATACCTGGTTATTAGCAAGCCGCGCGTCAACAGGAATATCGTTCAGTAGTGCGGGGTCGCGCTAATACATGTCAAAGCTTTGAAGAGATTCACACTATAAACGAAGCGATTGTAGCCTTATTAGCACTTCTCATGGGCAATCAGCGTGCCATTATTCAAGTCTCTTCACGGATATTTATCAGGCATTTAGTTTACAATGTGAGGGATGTTGAGAAAAAGTATACCGAAGTCGGCAGTGTGTGTCGTACCGAGCAGGTGTGATATTTCTCAAGCCTCTTGTTTGGTACGCGTGGCAGGACGCCACCTCGAATGACATGCAAATTTCAAAAGAACACGTAATGTGTATAGGAGAGTTGTTCTTGCTAAAAAGGGTGTACGAATTTTCATTTTTTGACGTGTAGAACTACAGGGTTTTGTTTTGGTTGTTATATAATGAAATTTCCATTGGGACTGTCACGTTTTTTACACGCAACGTCGCGATGTTTGTGTTGATATTTTGAATGTATAAGATATACATTTTATCGTTAAACTTTAGGCGCTAAATATAAGTTCACCTCGAAGGATATTAGACTGAAAGAAATGGTGCTAGTAAATCAACACAATTCGTTCTGTTGTTCTGACTTAACGAGATTCGGTGAAATTGGATCGAATTGTGGTTAGTTCGACCGATTCTTTGTCAAGCCAACAAATTAGTTTGATCATTTAAACAGAAGAGAAATTGTCGATCTTAAGTTAACAAAATTCTGTAAAAATTGACAGATTCTAATCAATCAAATTAAAATTCAAATTTATTAGTTGAACAAAGTGGTTGTGACAGTAAGACGGAGTCTGTTATAGCACATCGTCCGTTTTATAAATACAATATTATTACCATAAAACTAAATTCGAGTTTAAAATTAACAATAAAACGATTTTCTTATAATTCAGATTAATGTTAAAACTAAATTTAATGTTAAACCTTAATACACACTTAAGACTAAAGAGTAGAGCATTTAATATGGTAGGAAGAAAAAACAGAGATATGGAAGTTAAAGAGATGTAGCCATGCAGTTATGTTGAAATTACAATATTCACACTGAGCTGAAGTAATCATGGATCACCTTTTGTAATTGCTCCTACTCAAAGCACCCTTGAGAAAATCAGGTATAGAGTTCCAAAGCCTTACAGCATGTTGCAAAAAATAGCCTCGATGAGGCCAGATGGTAATGTTTGGATTATCAGATTGCGGTCTAATCTATTGATTTTTTTGTTAACACAACTGATCTTACTGGTCATTTCAACAGCGATCAACAGTCAATACATGAGCAAATTTCAAGAAAATTTTACGCTCACTGCGCTCTCTACTTTGTACTTATGTATGCTGTATCATATATGTATGCACATATTTACGTATGGATATGGCGGCCGCCGTTATGTAATGGTAGCGTGCTCCGCCTACACACACCGAAGACCCTGGGTTCGCACCCCGGGCAGGCAACATAAAAAATTTAGAAATAAGTTTTTTCAATTAGAAGAAAATTTTCCTACGCGGGGTCGCCTGTTCGGCAAGCACTCCGAGTGGTATTTCTGCATTGAAAATTCTCAGTGAAAACTCATCTGCCTAGCAAAGTCGCAACATAGGTACTTTCGTACAAAGCTATCGCAACAACTTTGTTTGTTCATTTGACTACTAAACGGTCAATACGAATCAACGATTTGTGCGCAGTTGATTCAACATCTTGTTTGCGATGGATAAAATTGACAGAAATTTCGTTGATTTTACCAGTTTTTTTCTTTCAGTGTACTTGTGTGAGTGTTACGTTTTCTGAGCGTTGTATACTTCTTAAAATTTAGAGAATATCTTCTGCGTTTATTCAGCATCTTAGTCTGAGAGAATTGTCTTAATATTTTGCTTCAAATATTTCAATTGAAAACTGAATTCAAATAAGCTATTTATAGGTCTCAATCTTATGATATGCAGTGTACTTAGCCATAAGCAAATCTAAGCACGTACGGAATTTAACTTACTAATTCTATTTCGTTCTAAGTGGTTTGCTTGCTCCATTTATAACACAACGCCAGCTAAAATATTACCAAGTGCAGCTAACCGGCAGCACACTTACCTATGCATACGTGTTGCGCATGTGCACACCTCAAAATTAGCTGGCGGCACCTGTTGCATATGCTGCATGTAAATTGCTTTTGATAGTTTAACATGTAGGTATCACATATGTAGTGCACACTAACACTGGTCAACAGCATGTAAATTTTATTTTAGTTTTAGTGGGCATTTAGGTAGCCATGTATGTACATACGTAAGTTCTTTTGTATATTCAGCTTTAGATAGCTTCCAATATCAAACATACGCGCGCTTTATAAATTCTCACGGCGCTTCAGGCAGCGGCCTTTTTAAAAGATCAAACATATCCATACAAACATATACCATAGCATTTGCATGCACACTATATGCATGTAAAAATAGATGATACTAGTTGTAAATCATGGACCACGGAGCCGGCAAAAGCCAGCACGTTGTCGGTCAACCGGCTTTTTGTTCAGTTGCATAACATTTTACCGTTGGCTTGTTTTTTAGCAACCTGATAATCTATTAAATCCCACTCAAATATATGAACACTATTATTATTAATTGAAATGGTATCCCGCATATTACTACATGAATATATATATTTAGTAGAAATGAATGTGCGACTGGGTACATTTGTCGAAATGTTCTTGATTCACACCTACATATAGACGTTGCAAGTATAAAGATTTATTAGAGCTTTCATTTGTCGTCCCTCTCTTCTTTCGTGAAACGGACTATGGAGACTAACACGTTTCATTATTCGAGTGAAAGACTAGCCAGTAAGGTTAACATTTTACAATTTAACTGAAAGCCGGTTCTATGAAACTGAGTGCTTCAACTTTTCTTCGCTATCAGAGCTATAAATTCAGTATATCCAAATTTAATTTGTCGCGTCATCGAAGCAGCTTTCAGCCGGATTGTTTATGCTCTCTTGCTCCAGGGAGGTGGCAAACTTAAACCTGGACCAAAAGAGTCACTTTACTGCGTCAGCCTGAAAAATATATTATGACGAATATTAGTTTCCGGGAAGGAGATTTGGTACTGCTAGGGTACTGTTTGAGGGTTGTATCACCGCCGGAAATGTGTTCCATCCAAATTTTGGTGCAGTGTGTGAAGCCCCGTACAAAGTTTGTGACGAGGATCAGTGATGCCATCTGCCGCATACAAATTATTGAGAAACCACGAAATAGAAGGGTGTTCATTTGGAGAGGCTAGCAGCGATTGGATTGAGAGATTGTCTGATCGGCACGGAGAGATACTCACAACGCATGTCGTCATCAGCCGAAGTGGTACTCACATATGTACACGCATATGGCTACAAACTACAAATATACATGTATATGGCTGGTAACCAAGCATGAAGTTCGCGAAATTACTAGACCTTAGGAGAAATGGGTGAACGAGGAAATCGAGAGTATAAAAGCAGCGCAAGCTGGGCATGACTAAGCAGTTTGATTTAAACACGCAATTAGTTGTGAAGTAAGAGTTATTGCGAAGTACTCTCAAAGTAGTCTAATAAAAGGACCATTTTGCATACTGAATATTGAGTTATTTTTCAACAGTTTAGCGATTCGAACGTAGCAGAAGGTTTGAGATAAGAGGAATTTCTCTAAATTCGTTACAATATATTAATACGATCAGACTTTTGCCAGTCAAGAGTCGTATTCTTCTCCATATTCTTCTTTTTCTTATTTTCCTTCTTTTTCTTCTTCTTGTAGCGATGAAGATACCCCCGAAGTTTTGGAGAAGTATTATCATCGAGGATAATGGTCCTTTGTAGTATATTGATCCGCCACGTTCAGGAAATTGGCACCATTAAGTTGTTCAGTGTGTCTCTTATAAATGATGGGTTGCATTAACAGGGTTTTTTGGTTAGCCCACGATATAAACAGAGCACACAATTATTTAAATCACTGTCAGCCCATGCTGTTCTCGGCACTTCGAATTGTTGCTGTTTTTAACTACAACCTCCGTAGCATAAATTTGCGGAGCCAGCACCATACCATGGCCACCAACATACAGCGATAAATACATACAATTTAAACATTTGCTTAGTGCAGTCGTAGTCTTAACAAAGGTTGCATGCTGCAAATCCAAGGAATCAACAATACTGTATACTCCGGCAACAGTCTTTAGCCTTCTGTTCAACGGCTGCGACGGCATAAGTAACTAAGCCACTATTACATCAAGGCACACTGAACTTGCATTTTAGTTCAAGAGGGACGATCAAAAACTAAACGATTTTATGAAAATACTCAACATCCCTATTGCTGTGTTACAAGAGACGAAACAAACCGAGCGATGGGATCTCATAACTTTCGATATCTACAATGTCCACAGAAAAGATCGGGAGATGGTAAATGTGTACGGTCTTGTATTCATCATACATCATACCATGCATTATAAGTAACCTAATTGACGATGACATCGGCCGTTATGACAGTGCCGTAGAACGTCGCCAGGTGATAGCAATCTTGAGTTCATGTATATGAACATTCTTCCATAATCTGCAAAATCACGTAGTACTTGACTATTTTAACGCCTCCGATATTCCTCCTTTCCAACCACATGTAGGGAAAAATAACTTGCACAAAAATATAACACTAGCTTCGGCGCTGATGGCTACAACGTGCTTTTATTAACTTCAAAAAACCCAAGTAAGGTCCTTTAAAGAATTTACAAGCGAAGCAAGCGTTGCGGAAGCTCATTTTTTCCGCTTCCGATTGATCTGTTGCTGCTTCAAAAATCTACAAAATCCTATCCAATTTTCTTTTTTTCTGGAATAGTGAAGCCGTACCAAACCGTTCAGTTCTCTTATATTAAGACTGATCTTAGGTGCCTAATCATCAATGTGGCTTTCGGAAAGTTCAACGCTGAACGCCATAAGCACACTGAATTGCGTGCTAAATCAGAAAAAACCCCTTCACAGAACAGTACTCACCACCCTCATTCTATCAAAGGATCTACCCAAGTCATGATGGTTGATGTTACTTGAACCTGTGGATGGACCATCTCTTCTCCCACTCTAAAAATGAATGGGCTTTGGGGCAGCTGAGGAATGAAGTATATAAATCGGAGATATTAGAGATTGTATCGATTCTTACTTCCCCACCAGGAGTGTCCATCATTCTTTTCTATGTGGACCACTGCACAATAATGGCAAGATGCACTGAACTTTCATAGGTAAGCTATTCTTCAGAAATAAGGGTTATATCTGCAATTTTTGCAGTTTTCAACATGTGTAATTTGCTATTGTCAACGATCAAATCCACAAAATTCTCAATTCACTAACTGATAGCATCTAGGAATTTGCCAGCCACTTATATGATACGTTTACCTGCATGGACGTCCGTCTTATAGAAATACACGACACTGGACCATAAGTGAGTAGAAAGCGCTCAGTAGAAAAGACTACTGATAGCATCTAGGAATTTACCAGCCACTTATATGATACGTTTAACCTGCATGGACGTCCGTCTTATAGAATACACGACACTGGACCATAAGTGAGTAGAAAGCGCTCAGTAGAAAAGAGCACACACTGAAATTCTGAACAGATGGCCTCTTCCAATTGTTCAAAATAATGGCATCCTAGCCAAATTCACATAGTGACGGTTACTAGTCCGTCTCGCAAACAGGTAAGGAGACATATCCGTAAGTTCGATGAGAACTAACATCTTAGAACCGAGTCATTTAATTTGGATACTGTAAAAGTTTAGGCTCTTAATTAGCCAAATCTACCCCCGGTTTACGCGATGTATGTCCTGCATTCAGTGTGTTCAAACAGAAGGGGTGACATAAGGTCAACGACCATAATGCCAACTCGCTTTATAAGTTACAAGCCGAACCCTGCGCATCTTGCGCAACCAATATAAAACTCTCTTATCAAATATCAACAGAAATCAGCTGTTCTATCAATGAAATAAACTTACAGATTGCGTTGCCATCTAGCGTGTATACCACTGCCGGTAATGTAGTACAAATATTCACAATAGTGCCACAGCACAAATAGATTTCTTTGTGTGCTTACAATCGTTTATTTTTAACAAATTAAATAAAAAATAAAATATAGCTAAACAAAAGCACTACGACCAAAATTGCCCAAAGCTCGCTAATAGCCCGAATCTCCATCTTTACAGCCAAAACTTTATTTATAGATTTGGATTCCAAATAAGAGCGAAAAGGGGACCCGTACATAAAAACAGCAATTAGAAATAATATACATGATGACCATATTGAAGTTATGACCATATTAAATTGTGGGTTGATAGGCTCCGATGAAATAGTATGCGGCACGTCTTCTCTATATTCTAGTTTTATTTCTGTAATAAATCGGATTACTAACCGGTAAATTTCTAGCGAACATTTGTAGCGAAATATCGCGCGATCTTTTATTTCATACGTTCGCCCCGTCGCTGCTATTCTTAAAATCA
This sequence comes from Eurosta solidaginis, assembly GCA_029619165.1. Classification (NCBI taxonomy): domain Eukaryota; kingdom Metazoa; phylum Arthropoda; class Insecta; order Diptera; family Tephritidae; genus Eurosta; species Eurosta solidaginis. The sequence goes on from JARSSU010028516.1 coordinate 53,975, forward strand.
GTTAATATATCAGGAAACAGGCCCTGTGAGTTTTTTTTATATATGAGAAGTATTTCAGTAAACGCCTTATTAATCCTCTGGAGCGTTTTTGCTTTTGTGCTGGTCTCAATATAGTCAAAATATGGTTATGGCATTTTCCCCAAATAATCATAAGGTCAACCGAATTTTCTTTAATGGTAGTTGACTTTTAGCTAATTAAAATGGGTCTTAAAGCCAAATGACTTTGAAGTTATGTAAAGTAGTCATAAGGTCTATTGACCTTATAGGCATTGACCTTATGCCACCCTACCGTCTTCACATGACACCAACCAATATTTGTTTTTAATGTAGGTAAATCAACGTCTCTTACAGCAACATCCCAACAGGAGTCAGTTTCGTTAGAGGATCTAGATGACAATAACTGAGTAAGAACTACTAGAACAACTCTAACACTAGTGCATTTAAATTGTCTTATTTCTATTAGATTTTTCGCATAGCATTCATTTTTAACTGGGCCCTAAATGATAGTATTATAAAGCAAACTTCCAAAAAAGTGCTATCAAAAAGCGATAGGCATCGTTATATCTGTGTTCACAAGCCATAATCGCCTATGTCGAGATAGATTGCTTCGCTTAATGCAAATTATTTTGCATTTTGTACCTATAGATTTTGAATGGATCATATGAATATATAACGGCTTCTAGATTCGTAATTTGAAGAGTTTTATACAAACTCTTCGATGTCGTGACTTTAGACTTAGGCTGTTGTGACTTGTAACGCAATAAATTGGGAAGTCTGTATACCGGTATACCGATTGTATCTTGTACGTGTTATACATTCTTAACACTCATTCATTTATATTATTTCGTTTAAGTTCGCATATTATGTAGCTCGAGTATTCTTCACCTGTAAAAATTTAAACTAAAACAAAATTTGGTATTATTATTCATTTATTCAGACACTTTTGAAATCAGTAAAGAATGAACAAGTTGACCTACTTTGAATTAGATCAGCAATGAAGAGAATTTCTTTACCCTAATTATCGTTACCATGAACAATTTGCTCGCTTTCTATAAATACTCTTTTATTTATTTTTTATTACACCTAACAAATCTCTTTAAATTACCTATTTATATATGTAAATTCTTGTCATTTGTATGTCCGGTCTATTGAAAGTTCTATTAAAATAGAGACCGTTAAACGAATTTAGGTTACTTAAATATTCCTCTCCTTTATGCAACAGCCGCAACGGAAGTTTGGTAATCAACTCACTTAACACAGTTAATTTACTACCTTTTTGTTTTAATTCGTATTTGTTGCTATGGATATTGACAGATAGAATTTGTTTTCTCCATGTAGCCAAAATGAATTCAATATAATTTTAATGAAGGTGATGAGATGAAATGCAATCGGGATAATGCCTCGTTTCGACACAGTGTGAGTGTTATATGTATGCTCGATTTCGACTCTTCTCGCTCTGGCACTCTTGAAGAGAAACCATGGTTTTTAGAGAGAATGCAGCAAAAGTGCTTTTCCAAGAGACTGAGGAGAACAAAGGAGTTGGGCAGATTCAGCATCGACGACACCTAAAGAAAAATATATGTACGAAACACTCAATGCATAAGAAAAAACCGAAGCCTATTCTTGCAAGTACTTTAGGTCCATTGAAATAATAGTGTTTACCTCATCCGAAAGGGAAGAGGTGCTTCTGCATGAGCTTATCAAAATAATGTGGCGAATTTTAGCATAACTATGCTGTTAGTCAAATAATCAAAACAACAAAAACAGCAAGCAGCTACACTTATGTACATATACACATTAAAGCAAGCAGCCACACTTATATACAAGACAACGAAGAATATTCCATACACATAACCAGCAGCTTGAAGCAGAGAGATTATGTAGCCGGCAGCTAAGAGCAGAAGTTGTTTCTCATACATACATAATGGCAACGCGTATGGCCAGAAGAAATAAACACAAACTACAGAGATACATGTATGTATATAACTATATACCAAGCATGAGATACAACTGTTCTAGAAAGTGAAACATCTAGACCTTAGGAGAAATGGGCGAACGAGGTAACCGAAAGTACAAAAGCAGCGCAAGCTGAGGAATCAGTAATCAGTTTGATTTAAACACACTAGTAGTGAAGTAATTGTGAGGTACTACTCCCAAAGTAGTCTAAATTCCATTTTGCAATACCGAATATTGGAGTTATTTATTCGACTGTTCAGCGATTCGAACGTTAGCAGAAGGTGTATAATTATCAGGAACTCCCCAAAATTCGTTAAAATAAGTTATGGAATTTTATAATGGCAACGTAGCCGTTGAACCAACATGTGCTCGTCGACTTCGATCAAATATCTACTCTCTGATAATGTAATGATGATGAAAGCGAGGCAAGAACTTTACACAGTTTCCATCAAATTAATAAATTTTTCTTTCCTTGTGAGGATCGAGAGCACTAAAACAATCTTACAAAATGACTTACTAATGACTGCTTCGAGCAGAGGCTCAAAAAACCACTTGAAAGCTTGGACGGAGTGGTACCAAAGATACTGCAACACCAGCGTTCAGTTCCATAAGGATATATATCGCGCTCTCGTGTTGAAAAATATATACGTTTCTCTTGAGAACTATACTTTGATCTTCGTAAGAATTTACTTATTCTGCATGGAACAATGGCTATCGAAGAAATATCAATTTGTTATCAAAGTGGTTTCGATTTGTTACCGAAAATTCATTGATTTCACATGGATTACTGTAATACGTCGATATTGATCCTATAACATTTTCTATCTATAACATTTTCTTTAGATAACAAATCGATTTTTCGATAACAAATCGCTTTTAACCAAATCAGACCTTTTCGATAATACGTTGGTAATTCGCCACTAGTTAACTAATACTTCTTCGATAACGGTTTTTATCGATAACAATCCGATGACACGTTGATAACAACCATCATATCATTCGGATAACAAGGCAACAATAACAGCGCTATGAGTGTTTCCAAAATATTCCGTAATATTGACGTTCCGTGATAGTTCCGTTAATGACCTCAAAGTACTTAGTATAATCCGAAAATTACCTCGAAATAGGGCCGGAATCATCTCAAAACGATCATCCAATGATCTCAAAGAGTTCCTTAATAATCCCGAAATAATCGTAAAAACAAACCTGAAAGGTTGCCTCACACTCCCAAAATGATCTCAAAGTAATACTTAAAACAATTTCAAATCTTCTCAAATTGTCGAAATAATCCCAACAAAAATAATAATATCTCACATAGAATCCTTTTTTTTGTGCTTGGAATTCGGTTGTTATACATGTTTCGGGTTACGATAATCCAACCTCTAGTGGCTGCAACATCAAAACATTAAGGAAAATTTTTTCAATTAGATAAACGTTTTTTCCCAGCAGGGTTTGGCAAACACTCGAGTGCATTTCTGTCATGAAAAGCTTCTCAGTGAAAATTCATCTGCCTTGCAAATGCTTTCGGAATCGACTTCAAACGGTCCCGTCGCGCAAATTTTGTAGAAAAAAGGAAAAAGGAGCTCAACGGAAATTGGAAGAGAAGCTTGTATATAAGTACTACCGGACCCGTCATATGTTGTTCTAACCTCACTTTGGTCTATCTGCGTTAAGAAGCTTTCATTTCTTAGTTCCCCTCCCCCTTCACCGTTATCATTTTATTCCCTCTTCCTTTCTCTTTCTCTGCGTTTCTATGTCCCTCTCCATCTTTTACCTCACTTCTTTTTCAATCTATTTTCCCTATCTTTCTATCTTCGTCTTAGTCTATCTCTCTCTTTCTCCTTTATTTTTTCTCATCTCTCAGCGCTTCTTATTCTTTTAATCCCTTATTCCAAGTACCAGTCCCAGTTCCAGTTACAGTTCCAGCCCAATCCAGGTCCCAGTCTAAGACGACTCATGCGCAGAATTTGTTAGAATAGATCGGTGCCTGCTCCACTTCCCAGGATGATACTTTAGAGAACACTCTCCGGGTTGATGCGTGCAAATTTGAATACAACCAGCGCAATAGTTTCGGAGTCCATAAGCAGCATAAAAGGATACATCCTTCTATATATACATATATAGATTGATAGATTAAATCTTCTAACAAACATACGAAAGAAAAAGAACTTTTGTTTAAGATTTTTAACAAAACTTTGAAAATTTTTAACAAAAGAGTATTTTTCAAGTGATGTACGCATTCTTAACCACTAATGTTGCATTAACTTGGCAACACGCATAAAAATGTTATATGTGCATTCATACATATCCATAAATGTACTCCCCGGATAGCGAATGCTCTTATCACCATGCGATATAATTCAATATGTATGTATGTATAGAGTTATGTGACGCTGTCTCACTCAAAGCAAGTTGGCTCGCGCAGTTCACAGCGAACAAACACACACGTACTGCCTTTTGAGGAAAAAATTCTACTTTTGTTTAAACATCTTTTCTCTCATTAGAGAGTAACCATGTTATTTTTTATGCAGAACCAAGATAAATATTTCAAAGTTTTAATAAAAAAAAGAAATATCAAAATCGATTCATCCGTTTCGAATTTATAGTTGTGTAAACAAAATTTTGTTACTACATTTTGGCAATTTGGCACACCCCTTCAAATTATACTAAATATGTCCATCTCACGTAGCTAAGCTTTCAAATGCAAAAAACCGTTTTAAATCGGCTCATTCTGTGTGAAGTGATGGGCGTACAACGATGTTTAGCGATTTTATTTTATAAGATTTATAGATGTAGATATATAATGAGAGGGTTGCGCTATACAACCGCATGAATCAGTCCATGTGAGTCTATACTCAGCGGCCATGTTAACATAAAATAACCTCAAGTACCTAAAACCAAAACCTATATTAAAGAAAATGCGCAACCTTGGTTCAGTGCATTACTTATTGGCAGACTAATGGCTTTGTTATTATGGTATTTGTACCATGAAAGATAAACGGCACTTAACGGCACCGTTTTGTGAAAAAAATTTATTATATTTAATTTTGTCAAGCTTTTTCTCTCATCTACGCGTTGTCAATTTGCTTTATTGACAACATCTTTAAGGACCCTCCCATTTTCTATAGAATAGCTCCAGTGCATTATGCTATAATTGTCTTGAGATATGGAAATCCACTTTTAATCAATTAAAACATAAAAAATATTTCCTCTCAAACCAAGAAGGTAATTAAATTTTCCCCTATTGAAATTTAATGGCCATGAAGCAAGTCGACATTTATCGAATCCATAGTAATCATAAAATAGTTATTGTTATATCGCGTTTTAAATATAGAATCCATAACCTACGCTGCTTTGCTACTCATACAGGCTTGAGTCAGCATGTGGCAGTTAAGCACTGACAAGCAGCGTATCCAAAAATAAAGTTAAACAAGTAAGAAAGTCTAAGTTCGGGTGAAACCGAACATAACATACCCAGATGTACACTTGAAACTACTGCTGTTGTTTGCTTTGTGTGGTCAATGGCGAAATTCACTACCCAAGAATCACTGAAAACAAATCTCAAATGTTAGAGAATAACATTGATTCTCAGTTTGATATTCAACATTATTTATCATTTTAAACAAAATATTTTCTCGGCTTTTTCTCAAACGTCGATCTTCAACTTGAGAATAATTTGAGACGTACTTGAAAATTTTGTTCTCTCAAATGTTTGAGAAAACATTAATTCTCAGTTTGATATTCAGCATTATTATCATTTGAAGATAAATATTCTCTCAACTTTTTCTCAAACGTTGTTCTTCAACTTGAGAATGGTTTGAGATATACTTGCATTTCGTTCCATTCTGGTTGCAAAACATCGATATCATGGAATATTTTCGTTAATATATATGTGCATACTTTTTGCGCCATGGGTCTAATTTTATTGTACATAATAAGTCTTCTTGAAACCCAAAATAAAATAAGACATAGTACAACATGCTTATTTTACATCAATGCTATCGATAGTGTCGTCGATGGTGCCGTTGATAAGTCGTGGATCTCTAATTTGCATACTTTAGCTGGAAATGTTAACAAGCCATTTTTATTGAGTGAAGTTGGACCATAAAGTAAAAATATGGATTTATTTTGTATTTTATACATTTTAATAATATTAAGTGATGTTGTACTACATTATGCATAAATCTAAACGAGTTAAAAGTGAAGTGAGCAAATAATAAATTTGCTTGCCGAAAGTGGCACAATAGTGGATTTCATTTCGTTCCGCTTTATTCTGGTTTAAGAAAAAGTTGAGAATCAAAAAATTCTCAATTTGAAAATAAAGAAAAATAAAATAAAGAAAAGAGTATACTCCTAGCTGATGACTACATGTGTGTATGTGAGATATCTCTTCACTTCGCGCTGCTGGTTATGTGTGTGGAATATTCTTCGTTGCTTTCTACATAAGTGTGGGTGCTTCCTGTTTTTGTTGTTGTGATTATTTACTTACAGCATAGTGATGCCAACATTCGTCATAATATCATAGAGTTATTACAAACTTTGTTAAGGTTAGACCTTTAGCAAAAGTGGGCGTGGTCTTTAACCGATTTTGATTATCTTCACTCAGTCTATATAATTTGGTAAGGATAGTGTCTCTGCCAAATTTCAATGTCATATCTTTAACAGATTTTGATTTTCGGCTTGTTAAACTTCCAAATTTTCTTATTTCAAATGTGGGTGGTTCCCCGCCCATAATCCACAATTATTTGGAATTTATGTTTTGCGTCATAAAACCAATTCACCTACCAAACCTCATTAGCTTAGCGGTATTCGGGTTTGAATTATCTAATTTTTCCCATTTTGTTAAGTTTACGATATCGAAAAAGTGGGCGTGGTTATCGTCCGATTTCGCTCATTTGCAATACTAATATATTATGGGCCCAGATAAGCCCATATACCGAATTTGGTGAAGATATCGAAATATTTTCTCAAGTTATCATGTTAGCGGACGGACAAACGGACAGACGGACGGACATGGCTTAGTCAAAATTTGTTTCGATATTGATGATTTTGATATTTGGAAGTCTATATCTATCTCGATGTCTTTAGAACTACCTGTATAACCAACCCTTATCCAATCAAAGTTATAACACCCTGTGTACAAGTACAGCTGGATATAAAAAACAACAACGAAAACAATCAGTCAGTACCTGTTGGGCTATTAGTCGGTGCTGCTTTCAGTTAGCTGTCCGCCCCCATTACATGAATTTGACTGGAGCAAAATTTCCATAAGCAAAGCCTTTAGTCAACCAAATCGTAGGTAGTTCAGCAGCTTTGCAATAATATGCATATATAACAAGTTAAGGAAGAAGAAGAGGAATAAGCAAAATATATAAAGAAGCACAACAAAAGCCATCAGTCAGAATAAAGTTTATTGTTGCCGTTTCTAAATGTAGTAAATATGCATGCAGATCAATGACGGAGAGGAATTCTTGTTGACGCCGTCTTTTTGAAGCGTTGCTTCAATCCCCTTTATAGACAGTAATAAAAAAATATAAATTGAGAGTGTGTGAAATTGAGAGTGGTCATGCTTCGTGTGTATAGGATTCTCTTAATCCTAAGGCCCTTTCGCGACCAATCCCTGCAGCAACAACCTTCCTCAGATGTGTTGCTCACTGCGCCTGATATTCCAGGCATGTTAATTATTGATCCTTTCCAAACCTCTGCTGATTGCTTTTATTGTCTAGCTGCTTCCACCAGACAAGACGTATGGAGGTACGTAAGTATGGGTCGAATTTCCTGTCGTGTACATTCTATGGATGATATGCGTTGATAGTCTCAGCTCATCCCGAAAGCCCTGTTGCAAGTGTAAAAGGGTTGCCAGAGCTTTCTTTAATATCATCCTTTTTTCTCGCTTAATTTGGAATTGAGAATCATACCAATATATTTGGCTTCAAAAGAGAGATTTATCGTTGTGCCGTTTAGTTAAGTTAAAGGAGGAAATTTTTGTTTTTCTCGTGAACCCAGTCCGTTTTTTCCTACCCATCGCGAAATGCCGCAAAGCTCCATTTACATGAGCCCGCTTATTGTTGGAAGGAAATCATCTGTGATCACCGCAGATAGTCTTCGTTGGAACATTTTAAAAGAACACTTCAATGCCGAGGAAGCTTGCCAAGGTATATGCTTTGCAATGCAGTGATTTCTCGATGACGCTGCTCACATCGTGCAGGACGCTTTCAACTGTTTTGCCTTTCAGGTATAGGTGTTGAGCTGCCTCCATCTTTCAGAAGTTAGAGTTGTCTTTTTTTATTAATTAAAAATTCTCTCCAGTGTTTCAAGGATAAAGGAGGAATTGACACCACCCGTAAAGTTCTCCAGGTTTCGGGAACATAGGTCTTTCTTCACCTGCTTTCAACTCAGTGGAGATCTCCCACTTCACTTGACTCATCAAATTTGGATTTCTATAGGGATACTTGCTGGGCGTCTTCATCCATACGAATAAGTCCACCTAGATAGAGAAGCCTTTGGGCTTTTTTTCGTTGCACGTTGTCGCTTGTCATAAAAGTTTTTGGGAAGTATACCAGTAGCATTCCGGGAAATCCCCCACCTTCTTTCGACAGCAGACTTTATTTTGGGCAATGCGTCAGCACAAGTAATATGACAAACTTACAGAGTGTGATTTTTATTCGTCGAGAAGAAAGTTTACTCTTCAATTGCCTTCTCAATCCGAAGATGCACTTGTTGGCAAGTTTAATTCTCCGTTAGATTTTTAGTGTGATATTATTTTCTCGGAAAGCAAATCCAATATTGCTTCGAATTTGAAAAGGCTATGGTTACCAATACGCAAATACGCCCACTTCTTCTTAGATGAGAGCAAGTACGTCGCCTTGTCTTCGTACACAGCAAGATCCACTTCTTCCTTGTAGCCTCTTTATACACTGCAAACCCAAGTCAGAAATTGGATACGCTACTATTAGATTGTAGTAGTGCACTATCAAGTTAAAGAGGGGCCATCACCTTACCTGAATCCGAGCTTTCGCAACCCAATTATCAACCTCAGCTACGCGATAGGAATATTGTCACAAATATGAATGTATCATACACATATTTAGCATGCGAAGCTCTGTATACCCCAAGTTTCCTCATGGAATTAGGGGTAGGGGCGGGATGACTTAGATCTTAGAAAAATTGTTCCTGAAATATACGGGCTAGTATCGCAATGGTGCTTCTTACCGGAACGTACCGGATCTATATTCGGCAAAGGACCATCAACATCGATAACACTTCCCCAAAACCTTCGTGGAGTGTCTTCATCATTAATACAACAACAACAACAGTAAAATTAAAGTGCCTCGTATAGAAACTCACGCTTCTAGTGACGAACATGGGAAACGTTTTAAGGACTACGAGCCGGACCCATGTGCATCTTGCGCAACCAATATAAAAGTCTCTTATCAAATAACAGAAATCAGCTGTTCTATCAATCAATTAAAATACAGCTTGCGCTGCCATGTAGGTTATGGTAGCAACTGCCGGTAATGCAGTGCAAATATTCACAATAATGCCATAGTACAAATAGATTTATTTTTGTGCTCACAATCGTTATTTTTAACAAATTATTTAAATAAAATATAGCTAAACAAAAGCACTACGACCAAAATTGCCAGAAGCTCGCTAATAGCCCGAATCTCCATCTTTACAACTATAACTTTATTTATAGATTTGGATCCAAAATAAGAGCCAAAAAGGGACCCGTACATAAAAACAGCAATTAGAAATAATATATATGATAGATATGATTTTTTTGGAACATGGACGTGGAATATCTGAAGGTTTTTATATGTAGATACTGATAGCCAACTAGCTGATGTTGTCATGAATTTGAACGCTGTCATCGGCACCATACAGGAAACGCGACTAATTGTGCAAGGTAGGACGACAATCGCGCCTTGCACCACAGTCGCCATGGTGCCTGAGAACTACTAGATGTAGCAGCCACCGTATATAACGACTCGTTTTATTATAAATAAGAACAAAAATAGAACTCAATAACATCAAAATCATATTTGTGGAATTTAAAGTAAACCTCCTTATGTACCATCTTCCAACGGTTTGAAGTTGAGAGACTTGATCACGATCATCTGTAGAAACCAGCCTATCTAGCCAGCTCTTCCCTCTCAAGAGCAGGCATAGTGTGTGGTATACTTAACGTGGTCCAAATATCGACTCGAACCACTGCTTTATGGCAAACAAGATATGTACAATCCTATGTGCAGCTTCGAGAAGCTGCTCGTGCAACAGATAGCTCATGATTACTTCACACTCACATCTGCTCACACTATCTTCAACCTAGCAATTTAACCCCGCATTGTGAACAAATTTTTTTTATAAGCGATTGGTTTTTCCTCGAGCAAATTTAGAACTAGGGAAACTTTTATTTTTGTTCTAAAATAGAATGTTCGCCGGGGATATGGCATTTTGAACTAATTTAGTATCATCCCAAACTAATCGCTTTTTTTTTCTAGGAAACCCAACAACAAAATGCCAAATAGAAAATGATAACTTAAGTATGTGCCCTATCATTGGCTACGTGCATATTCAGTGCAGGAAATGCAAAACGAGTGAATCTCACGATCAACAAACGAAAAGAACAATAAAATTTTAACAACGAGGATCAGTTAACTCACTCAAGTTTCTAAGTTACTTAGTTAGTTAGACAGACAAATGCTTTAGGCATTTGGAAGCTGACAGTCTGTCGGTTATGTAGTTAGGTAGTAAGCCATATGTATATGTATGTGAGTATGTGGCCACACATACTCCCCTAAGTCAGACATAATTAAGGTACATAAAACATTTTTAAATTACACTCGTGTTTTATGACAACCTCTCCCCCCACTTTCCTGCAACCTATTGAAAGCTATTCTATTTTCTTCGCAGGTCTATTTGTAGCAGGGATTGAAACAGTTATCAGTTCTTTTATAGAAATTCCATGGTGGTGCATCTATTTGAACAATATTTTTAACAGTGTTGCCAAAGTTTTTGGAAATAATTCTATGGACGATTTTCAATTAAGTAGTTTTGTGTAGGGTTCTCACATATTTCGATTTTAAATATAATAGAATAATAGAATCAGGGATTCGCATGTTTTAATGCAAATTGTAACGTGTTTTTGGGTGGAACTGTCCCCTTTAAGAATTCAAAAAGAGTTTCCGAACAACTAAGACTAATTTATGTAATAAGAAAACATGCAAACTGATCGTAGACGTATTTTTTAAGAAGTGTTGTACCTATTTTAAATCCAAATAAATTCATCGGGATAATTTGATATCAGTTTAAAGTATTTATGCAAACTTTACCGTAGACATATGTTTGTCTAGGAATGCCCCTATTTCTAAAAATAAATAAAATTCAGATGATAGGTATGGTTAGGTAGTACTGACCGGTCTGTGAGGACCTCTCATAGGATGAAGAGTCCATAGTACCACCAAAGGCTTTCAAGGACCTATGCCACTTTCTGCTGCTAGATTTGATAGCTGTTCCACTCCTTGTATTTGGAGTCTAGCCTTGCGAGCGCAGGGCACGAGCACAAAACATCCTCGATCACGTACTCCTCCAACCCGCACTTCCTGCACCTTTTATCTCTGACAAAACATAATTTTTGGTCGATCATGTGCAGCTCTCGTCTTCTTTAATTTCGGCCAATGTGATTGAGACATCTATGGTACACGCTTTGAGGTATGCTCCCTTTTTACCTACGCCATCCACTTTTCATTTCCATTTATTCCGATATGCCGAGGCGTCTCATATAGATGTAAATTTCTTCCTATACCAATTCTTTTCAGGGATCGCTTACACTCTAACACTTTTAGAAGCTTTGTTATGCCAGATTATTGCCTTAATTGCTGCTTGACTGTCAATGTAAGTGTTCCTACTGCTTTAGTCACAGCAACTACTCCCGCCTGATACTTGTAAGCACTAGCTGCAATTACCGGCTCGCGGAACAAGCTAACGCGAGATGGGTCATTGAATCAGCATGTAGGTTGTCCAGGAAAATCTTACCCAAGTTGGACGACAACAGATCACAATCGGTTCATACTTCTAAATCGTCTCTGTGTTAGCCCATTAGTGTGTCTTCGAACAGGTCACTGTCTTATGGGCGCGCATATTGCTCTTATGGGCCTGAAAACAAGTAGCTTCTGCGACTCTGTCGAAGACCAGGTACTAATGTCCCCACAGACACTCATTTGGGTGCCTTGCGAAGCTAGAATCCACAAATTTGCACAACATTTTGCGCTACATTAGGCAAACGCGCTGGTTTGGCATCATTTGTGTGAACCATTTATTACAAAAGAAAACAAGGGCTCCTTCGTGGTATAACAACTGGCCACAATAGCCTACGCTAGTCTCCGCCTGGGCAGCGGAGGCGGCCACTTTAACCTAACCTAACTTATGATGTATATTGGAACGATTTTCCGTCATCCCTTGTCAAATTTGGTTTTGAGACAAACCGATTTCGGCGTTGTGCCATCATTAGTGTCGATTTTCGTTCTGATCTCTTGTTGTCGTTTGTCCTGTATTTATAGTTCGTAGGTACATGAGCAGGTATTGTCAGAATTGATGCTTGTGTATATTTAGTTATGTGTATGTGCTGTGTGTTCATTCAGAACCGAGGGTGGTTTCTACTGATCGATTTGTGTGGCTAACTGAGGCAGGTAAAAATCTGTAATTTTAGTCGTTTGACCTTCTTTGTGAGTTTGTTGTTTTGGTGCGTTAATTGTTTTGGGTTTATTTGTTGTTGTGTGTTTGTCTGTTGTATCTATGTGATTACTTTGTTTCTTGTAAACAAGTTTTGAAGGTTCGAATATTGTGTCAGAAATTGTGTTTATCTGTTCGTTTGTTATTCTACCGTTGAATGTTTTCTGTTTGTAGATTTCCATGTTTGCGAGTACGTTGAGACGTCGGCAATACTTACTTCCGCCTGAAACACTACAGTGACTTTGATGATACAAAAATAATGAAATGGGTAGATATGAAATTCATTTCTTCTATGCATTAGTTTTTGTGGAGTTGCCAGCTTTTTCAAAATTTACATTAATTCCCAATGATGGTAAAATAAAATATGATAATATGGGTGTCAAATGAAGGATTTATATGCTTACTTTAACCACGAAAAAATTTTTGTAAGAGTTTCCACCTATGTATTTAGGATCCAAATGCTAATGAAAATTGTATTTTGCCGTAATTTTGCCAGCCATTTAATATTCAAACTTACTTACTTACTTAATTGGCGCTTAACCATTTAAACGGTTGGGCCGTTCAACAAGGCGCGCCAGTCGCTCCTTCACTCTGCCAACCGGCGCCAATTGGTCACATCAAGGGAGTTTAAATCGTTTTCCACCTAGTCCTTCCAACCGATTGGGGGCACCCTCTACCTCTGCTTCCATAGGCGGGTTCCGATAGAAAGACTTTCTTGGCCGGAGCGTCATCTTTCATTCGCATAACACCTAGGCAGCGCAGCCGCTGCGTTAATATTCAAACTAGACCTTATTAAATTGACCGCAATTAAATTTAGGAAATGCAACATGCATTTCCATTAAAATATGTCACTTTGGCCTAAAATGAATGATATTGTGGCGAATATTATCAGTTCTATACATCGCTATGCTGCTACTAAATAAATGCACAACACCAATAAAGCAATCAGGCACACTTATGTACATGAACAAATCAAAGCAAGCAGCCGCATATACACATAACCAGCAGCTTCAAGCAAAGAGATTATCTCACATTGACATACATATGTAGTCAGCAGACAAGATTGAAAAAGAAAGAAAAGCAATCACACATCACGTTATCATCAGCTAAGGACAAAAGCTGTTACTCACACAAACACACTCATATAGCTAGAAGAAGAAAATAAACTACAGATATGCATGTATATAGGAAGGCATGTTCGTGAAAAGTCTAAACCTTAGGAGAAGTAGGTGAACGAGGCTAACTGAGATTATAAAAGCGGCGCAGTGCAAGCAATAATCGGTTTGATTTTAACACGCTTTAGCGAAGTACGCTAGTATTGTAATTGTACTATTTCCAAAGTAGTCTAAATTCAGAGATTCGAACGTTAACAGAAGCTGCAAAATAATCAGGATGCAAATTCGTTACAATATTTATTCAAAATTTCTCTTAGCTGTAATATTCGCAGAGTTTTCATCTATTTCAAAGGTGGCAACCATATTACGCCATATGTAGCGTTAAACGATTTAGATATGCCCAACGGTTACTACCCATATGAAAACGAATTTTTATTTGCTGCGTTTACTTGTACGCAAGATTGCTATAACTTTGATTGCATAACAGTTGCAGATAATGGCATAAAAGGATCGATATAGATATAGAATTCCTTGTATAAAAACTATCAGCATCGAATATTTTGACTAAGCCTATTTCGTTCACTTGTCAATACGATAACTTGAGCGATGTTTCTACCAAATTAAATAAACTGGCTTATCTGGATCTAGAATAGATTGGTGTTGAAAATGAGCAACAATACGCCCATTTTCTCGGTATATAAAAATTGCAGGAAAGGGAAAAAATGCAATAACTCATTATTAAAGTCCGATAAAATGATGAAACTTGGTACGTTCGTTGCCCTAAAGACGAGAAATAGAAATTTGAAAACAATTTGGAAAATGGGCAAGGCACCGCCACATTTAGAAGAAGAAATTCAAAAAGCTTTTCAGAACGTTAATCAAAATCCCTGAAACATACCGTGTTGAAACTTGGCATGGAGGTTTTTCCTTGTTTATACACACACTAAATGAAAATATACAGAACTGGTTGGCGACTACGCCCACTTCAAAAGAAGTCGATACCGAAACTTCGAAATATGGTAAAAAGCGATAACTTATAACCAAAGTGATGAAACTTGATATGTAGGTAGACTTTGTAACAAAAAATAAAAAATTTGGTAAACATTGACAACTGGGCGTGGCTTCGCCCACATTAAGAAGGCGAATACTTAGTAGTTGTGCAAGTTATTAAACAAAATCCAATGCGCATATAATTTTGAAACTGGCCAAAGGGATTTTCCTTGCTGTTTTATATCTCCCTTTTATAAAAATTCACAAAATCGGAGGGAAAACCACGCCCAATTTGAAAAAGAAACTAATGGAAACAAAAAATTCATTATCTGTCTGGTATAAAACTAAACTATACTGTGGCGAATATTAGCCGTTCTATACATCACTATGCTGCTACTAAATAAAACAAAACAACAATAAAGAAAGCAGCCACACTTATGTAAATGTACACATTGAAGCAAGCAGCCACAATTACGTACACGAACACATAAAAGCAAGCAGCCACACACATACATAACCAGCAGCTTGAAGCAGAGAGATTATTTCCCATACACATATGTAGTCAGCAGATAAGAGCGAAGAAGGAAGAGAATCATTCAGACATCATGCTATCATCAGTTAAGAGCAGAAGTTGTTACTCACACATACACACGTACATATATATGTAGCTAAAATAACCAAGTTGGCGGCCGCGGTGGTGTGATGGCAGCGTGCTCCGCCTACCACACCGAAGATCCCGGTTTCACGCTCCGGAAAAAGCAACATCAAAAACTTTAGGAACAAGTGGTTTCAATTAGAAGAACATTTTTCTAAGCGGGGTCGCCCCTCGGCAGTGTTTGGCAAGCACTCTGAGTGTATTTCTGCCATGAAAAGCTCTCATTAAAAACTCATCTGCCTTGCAGATGCTGTTCAGAGTCGGCATTAAACAAGTAGGTCCCATCCCGCCAATTTGTAGGAAAAAAGAGGAGCACGAGGCAAATTGGAAGAGAAGCTCGGCCTTAGATCTCTCGGAGGTTATCGCGCCTTACATTTCTTTATTTAAATAACCAAGTATGAGATACAACTGTTCCAGAAAGCAAAGTTCAAGAGGATGAAATGAGTTTCGCATATCGGGGTGTGGCCCCACCTCTTTCTTAGTTAATCCCTGTTTAATTCTATTGATGCTATAAACCGAACCAAAATCTACTAATTATAACGAAGTTTGATCATTTTATGACAGAAACCGTTTCTTGGGCGAAATCGTTTGGAAACCACGCCTATACCCTTCCGCCGTCAAGTTAACACGATCGGGTGCACAAAAATGTAAATATCTTTACAAAATTTAGTATATAAACTAGCCAGAACTCAAACTATATGGGTATTTAAAATGATCGATATGGATTATAACCACGCCCACTTTTCCGATATCGAAAATTTCGATAAATGGAAAAAACAATGCAATTGGTAAAATTTGAAAAGTGGGCGTGGTACTGCCCACACTAAGTTGAAAAAAAATTAAAGGTTTTAAACGGCATTAATCAAAAGCTGTCCATATCATTTTGCAATTTCGGAGAATTATGGTTCTTAGTATTATACCTAAATCTAAGCAAAACCGGTTGATGACGCACTTGTTAGCCTTGCAGTTCTTGTGTTTATGATTTGCAAATCTTATATATTATTTCTAATTGCCCTTATTTGGAATCCAAATCTATAAACTCTACAAATCACTTATCGTTCTCGTCCTGCTATATGGTGCAGAAGCATGGACCATGACAACATCAGATGAAGCGGCTCTAGGAGTGTTCGAGAGAAAAGTTCTTCGAAAGATTTATGGACCTCTACGCGTTGGCGATATCGAGTACCGAAAAAGATTTAATGATGAGCTGTTGTTGTTGTTGTATTAACGTAAAAGACACTCCCCGAAGGCTTTGGGAATGTTATCGATATTGATGGTCCTTTGCCGGATATACCGGAACGTTCCGGTAACAAAGGACCGTTAAGGTACTAGCCCGACCATATCGGGAACGATTTCTTTGACCACATTAAACCTTCTAGGCCATCCCGCCCTACACACCCCCTAGTTCCATGAGAACTTGGGGTCGCCAGAGCCTCGGCTGTTAATGAAACAGGATTCGCCAAGGATCGGTGAGGTTGAAAATTGGGTTGGAGAATTATATATTGCGCTGAAAACCCTTTGAGAGGGTTGCGCTGCACAACCCCTTGAATCTATTTGGTTTTTTAGTCGCCTCTTACGACAAGCATACCTACCGCGGGTATATTCTAAGCCCCCTAACCCGCTGGGGACTTAACGATGAGCTGTTCGAGCTATACGCAGACATCAACATAGTCCAGCGAATTAAAATGCAGCGGATGCGCTGGCTAGGTCATGTTTTGCGAATGAAAGATGACGCTCCGGCCAAGAAGGGTTTTTCCATCGGAAGCCGCCTATGGAAGCAGAGGCAGAGGGCGGGCCCCACTCCGCTGGAGAGACCAGGTGGAAAACGATTTAAACTCCCTTGGTGTGTCCAATTGGCACTGATTGAAAGAGAGAAGTAGCGACTGGCGTGCCTTGTTGGACAGCCATAACCGTTAAAACGGTTAAGCGCCAATTAAGTAACTAATTGCTACTTTTATGTGCAGGTCCCTTTTTCGATCTTACTTGGAATCCAAAGCTATAAATAAAATTTTGGTTGCAAAGATGGAGATTCGTGCTATTAGCGAGCTTTGGGCATTATTGGTCGCAGTGCTTTTGTTTAGCTATATTTTGTTAAAATAAATTGTTAAAATAAACGATTGTGAGCACACAAAGATATCTATTTGTATCATGGCACTATTGTGAATATTTGATTAGAACTAACACTGCATTACCGGCAGTTGCTAACATTCGCCAGATGGCAGCGCAAGCGCATGTAAGTTTTTATTGATAGATGATTGATTGATAGAACAACTGATTTCTGTTGATATTGGATATGAGACTTTTATATTTGTGCACAAGATACGCACGAGTCCGACTAGTATACATACATAACAATTTCTTGGCAGTTAAAAAATTCTTTCTAGAGAACATTTGAATTCCTAAAGCTATGGATAGTCCAATCAACGGTTTGCTTTTCTGGCACCATAGAAGACTATAAAAAGACTTTTAATACTATCGTAAACTATCGAAGGGGACACTATCTACAATACTTTTTTTGCAACTTACGGCGCCTATTCACGAAGATTTGTTTCTAAAATGTTTCGACCAATATACACAGTCCCTGTTCATATGAGACCAAAAGCATTGGGCGCTCAATTGTAGCATGTTGTTAAAGCAAAACGCAGATTGAAAACAAAAGCCACATGCACACACACATACACATATGTATGTATTTGTATGTGAACTAAATGAAAACTAAAAAGAAAATTTGCGAAAAAAAATCTTTTTCTTGCATGTCTACATTCTAAATGACTTATAACGACTTTAACTCGCATGCCACTGCAGGCCGTACAAATATTATTAAACAACCAGCCAACCCACCAACCAACAAACCAACTCGCAAACAAACCAATCAACCAATAACACCAAAATCCCCATCATCGTCAACATCCTCCTCCGAGGTCCGTCTTCTAATGCATTTTCAACATGCAATAAGCTACCGCAATTTGTCGATTTTCAGCAACAATCTCTACTTCGCCATATCCGTTTGGCTATCCTTATTGTTGTTGATTACACTCGTCTGTTTTGGTTGGTGCTGGCGCAGCATTGGTAAGCTCAAACTTTCATTTTAAATAGTAGCTGGATTCATTACAAGAAACGTTTGTTGCAATGTGCTTAAGTACCAGACAACTCAATTGTTGTACCATTTTTGTTTTGCCGTATTTGTTGGAAAAATTGTTAAAAAAAAACAAACAAAAAATTGGCCATTATTTTGTGCGAATAAACTTTTGAAGAACGTAAATATTGATTCCAATGTAACTGCACTTTAATATATATATAATAATCATAATTTTGTTGGTGTAACGGACAAATCGTTGGCAAATAAACGAATAAAAATATTCTTAATCAGCAGATGATTCCGTCTTGCAGCAGCACACTGTGGGCTGTTTTGAAGAAAATTCATAAAAACTTGAACAAAATATTACTAACTTTGGAAAAATCCTGTTCGTTCAAGCAAAACTTTTGCAACAACAGGGCGGAATTTTTCATTTCGCTTGGACGAGAAGTTGCAAAATTTTACACGGTAAATAGGTGTCCCGGTATCTCATAATTTTTGCACGGTAAATTCAAAAAAGGGTTTTTTCGTTTTGTATTGATAACTGAAAAACTATTTTTTTATTGTTTTCCCATTTTGTCTTTTTTCGATTTGCCGGTTTTCTTATTTTGGTGTTTTTTTTTAACAAGTGGCACCATCATCATAAGTACAAAGTAGAGAGCGCAGTGAGCGTAAAATTCTCTTTGAAATTTGCTGATGTATTGACAGTTGATCGCCGTTGAAATGGCGTGTAAGATCAGTTGTGTTAACAGAAAAATCAGTTAGATTGATTAGGAATCTGTCAATTTTACAAAATTTTGTTAACTTAAGAGCGACAATTTCTCTTCTGTTGAAATGAATAAAGTAATTTGTTCGCTTGACAAAGAACTCGGTCGAATTAACCATAATTAGATCAATTTCACCGAATCCCCGTTAAGTCAACAGAACCGATTTGTTGATTTTAGTAGCACCATTTCTTTCAGTGTAGGCCAGAGTGACTCATGTCTCCCTGGATGGTATTTATAATGGGGTTCTCTGAACACCACCTGAAAAGGGTATTTATTTAGAAAATCAGTGTGGATTAAGTTTAGGTTCTGCTTATCATCCTTATGCTCGTTTCATATTGGCATATAGACATATCCCGTGGCAGTTCAAGATGCAGTGTTTTGGCCGGCCTGCAGACTTTGTGCGGCTTTGTACTTTAGTTCGATTCTCTGAGGTATGCGGGGGGGATTGGGGTGGCATTGAGACTGGGACTTAGACTGGGACTGGAACTGGGTAATGGAACTTGGACTTGGGGTGGGACGGGATGGATAAGAACAAGAACAACTAGAGTTGAAAAAAGAGGAAGGAGAAAGAGATAGAGTTAGACGAGAATAGAGAAGTATGGATAGATGGAGTAGAAAGAAGTGAGAGAAAAGACAGAGAGTGAGAAAGAGATGCAAAAAAAGAGAAAGGCAGAGGGATGAGTGAATAAAACAAATAAGGAAGGCTAAGATCGGGTGTAACCGAACATTACATACTCAGCTGAGAGCTTTGGAGACAATATAAGGGAAAATCACCATATAGGAAAATGAACCTAGGGTAACCCTGGAATGTGTTTGTATGACATGGGTATCAAATGTAAGGTATTAAAGAGTATTTTAAAAGGGAGTGGGCCATAGTTCTATTGGTGGACGCCATTTCGGGATATCGCCATAAAGGTGGAGCAGGGGTGACTCTGGTATGTGTTTGTACGTTATGGGTATCAAATTAAAGGTATTAATGAGGGTTTAAAAGGGAGTGGCCCTTAGTTGTGTATGTGAAGGTGTTTTCGAGATATCGACCAAAATGTGGACCAGGGTGACCCAGAACATCATCTGTCGGATACCGCTAATTTATTTATATATATAATACCACGAACAGTATTCCTGCCAAGATTACTTTTGATTTCGCCCTCCAGAACTTTTTCATTTTCTTCTACTTAATATGGTGGATGTCACACCCATTTTACAAAGTTTTTTCTAAAGTTATATAGTAAGTCAATAAACCAATCCAATCACCTTGTTTTACCCCTATTTTCATATTTGGTATAGAATTTTGGCATTTTTTTCGTTTTTCGTAATTTTCGATATCGAAAAAGTGGGCGTGGTCATAGTCGGATTTCGGTCATTTTTTATACCAAGATAAAGTGAGTTCAGATACGTACTTGAACTAAGTTTAGTAAAGATATATCGATTTTAGCTCAAGTTATCGTGTTAACGGCCGAGCGGAAGGACAGACGGACGACTGTGCATAAGAGGCTATGCCCTTACCAAATTTCACATGGACTGGTAAATTTTTGTTCGACTTATGACACTAAAGTATTCTAGACAAATGAAATGAAAAGGGCGGAACCACGCCCATTTTGATATTTTATTTTATTTTTGTATTTTGCTGAACCATATCATTACTGGAGTTGAATGTTGACATAATTTACATATATACTGTAAACATATTAAATTTTTTGTTAAATTTGACTTTTAAAAATGTTTGTCTAAAAAGTAGGCGTGTTCGTCATCCGACTTTGCTAATTTTTATTTAGAATATATATGGTAATAGGAGTAACGTTCCTGCCAAATTTCATCATGATATCTTCAACGACTGCCAAATTAAAGCTTGCAAAACCTTTTATATTACCTTCTTTTGAAAGTGGGCGGTGCCACGCCCATTCTCCAAAATTTTACTAATTTCCTATTTTGCGCGACCTACCAAGTTTCATCGCTTTATCCGTCTTTGGTAATGAATTATCGCACTTTCTCGGTTTTTCGAAATTTTCGATATCGAAAATTGGGCGTGGTTATAGTCCAATTTCGTTCATTTTAAATAGCGATCAGAGATGAGTGCCGAGGAACTTACATACCAAATTTCATTTTAGATACCTCAAAATTTACTCAAGCTATCGTGTTTACGGACGGACGGACGGACGGACATGGGCTAAATGAATTTCTTCTTTCGCCCAGATCATTTTGATATATAGAAAGAAGCCTATATCTATATCTATTAGTTTATGCCGTTACGTGGTACCGTTATACGAACAAAATTAATATACTCTGTGAGCTCTACTCAGCTCAGTATAAAAACGGGTGATAGAGGGAAAGGGAGCGTAAGAGGTAAAAACTGCTTAAAATTTATCAAATAGATCAAAGCTAGGGCAACGTCTGCCGAGTCTGCGAGTATTTAAATAATATACAAATAAACTCTCAACCTTTGCAATCTCTGGTAATAAAATATCATCTTTTAAAATTGCTTGAACAAAATGTGCCAAAATAAATTAATTATTTTCTCATAAGTACATTTATGCTCTAAAAACATTTATAATATTTCAACGCCAAGTTAGCGCATTAGTTTCACTAATTTTTAATATTTGTTTTTAATTTGCACATTATTCGCATTACATTTCGTATCTTTTTCATCATTTCGTTTTTTGTTGTTATATTTTCTTGTTTTTTGTTTTGCATACAAAAAATTACGACTTTTTCCCATACATTCATTCAAGTTCTTAGTTACTAATTTGTAAGTATCGCATAGCGCTGTGAAATTCATTTAAGCATAACAAATGGGTTTACACAAAGTTCAGCGCTTTGTCCGCCTCTTAGCCGCTGTTTGTTGCTTTCGTTATTTGAAGTGCCGGCCGGCACCGGCAAACCTCCATTCATCACTTCCACGTCACTTTTCTATTCATGCAAAAATCAACAATAATGATTGTGCGTAAGGTGTAGATAATAGACTTGTGTATATATGCACATATGTATGTATGTTCATATATATGAATGAAAGGTGTATTACAAAAATAACAATTGTTTTCTTTCAACAAAATATTAAACGTGTAAAAGTATTGACACGACATGTAACTTCAATTTCACTGCATCATTTATCTTTTGATAAAACTGTGCAATAATTTGAAAGTCATTGTATTTAAGCGGATTGATTCCAATTCTAAATGAAAGACTGTTTAGCATTCGTGAGTGAAATTTGTTTACTATCTCCGTTGCAATATTTTACCTTAGTGATTTTAGGCTAAGTGAACTGGAACCTAGGGTAATCGGTGTGGTTGTCGAGCACGCTAATACTATACCACTCATATTATGCTCATTGAAAAGGACTTTTAAGTAAGGATAGTCTTCATACCCAAGAGAGGATAGGCTTCACACAAGTCCGAGTTATTTCAGGCCGATAAATCTTACGTCCTTTCTCTTAAAAACGCTGAAAAGGATGTGCACATCAGGAATAACATACTCATAGAAAAGCTTTACAATTCTCAACATGCGCACTCCAAAGGTTAATCCGTCCAGGCAGCACACCACGCTGTCAACACTTTAATAGATAAAAGGATTGCCTAGAAGGACTTCACTTTAGGTATCCTTTCCGACATAAAGAAATCATCTTCTTACGACGTTCTTCTAGTATCGTATCATATTTGGAAGCCTACTCCACAATACGGTACTCGTCCAAAGGTATACTCCAGGGAGAAGTATTATATCTTTAACTGTGAAACCTAATAAACCATTTATTATTGAAGTTAGAAAGAACTGGTTGCCAAGTTACCACATACATACGTCGATGACATAGCTCTTACAACAAACCGGATAACACCTTTTCACTCTAGGTGACATGCAGAATACCGTATTATTTGTCGTAGAGGACTGGTCCCGTGAAAGCGGTTTCCAAGTGAGTCTTGCGAAGACTGTAATGATTCGATTCATCAGCAGCTACAAACCTTTCAAACTAACGCAATTAAGCTGGGTAAACTATCAGCAGAGGTCAAATACCTCGGAGGAAACGATCGAGCAAGTTCAGTGCTCGCGTTCTGCAATCGCCAGGCTAAGATTTAACTATAAAGAGTGACGCAGCTATCAGATCCAGAAGCAGTAAATTGCATAGGCCCTAGAAAGCTTCTGGTATTTGCTAAGAGCTGAAAGCTTGTGTACAACATAGATTCTGGTTTTTGATACAGTTTTTGGGTTGGTCGTTTTGCACACTTCTGGTAACACGTTGGTCTCATTCAGTCTATGTGAGGTCCTTACAGAGTGGATTGTTTAATCTAACCTAGTATTCGTAAAAAAAGTGGCGCAGCAGGTTAGGAAACTAATAAAAGCATAAACTAGTGGCACACAAGTAAAGTGTGACAGCCATCAGGGATGATCAATGTTTAAGTGTTGCGGTGTTCTAGCGAGTCCTCAAGCTATAGTAAAATTCTGTCCAAAGAACATTGCAACGACCATTTCATAAGACTACTAGTCAGGGGACTCCCTGATCACCCTCTTCAACACACGTTTTGCTGAGTATGAACGCACACCAGTAAAATAACATCCCTAAATCCGCTCTCAGCACTCAGTGGGTTCACTGTACCTGATAACTGGCATGGAAAATATTAGTTGCGCATTCAAAAGCTTAT